>PVHY01011631.1:0-47253 GCA_004024945.1 Uropsilus gracilis | reverse complement strand
AAGGGGGATACAGAGGGGGGATATGGAGGGAGGAGGAGGGATCAATTAATTCACAATTGTGATAAATCAATAAAATGAATTAAAAAAATAAATCAGCCAATATTTGTATTTTGTCATGACAATCCAGGCAGCTTTTTAATATTTTTATATTTTGCCTTTAAAAAAATACAGCTTTCCTTTATTTTATTATTAGAGACTCTTTTTGTCCTTCTACTCAAACCTCAGTTTTCAATCTAATTTGAAAAAACTCCAAAATCACCTGTCCATTAGTAATTCACCCAACTATCATACATTTTCCCTATTGTTCCTTCCATTCCACTTGGACTAATTCACTCCAGTTCCCCAAACACGCCAGGCTCTAGCTCATTTCTGAAGTTTCAGTAATGTCACTCTACTTGCCCAAGAGACATTGTCTTCTTTCTTTGAGCATATCCAAATCCTACCCATTTTTTATACACAAGTCAAGTCCCACTCTCTAAGATGACTCTGAGTTCAAATAAAAGAAATTCCAAATCAAACTTGTATAGACACAAAAGGAAAATTTGATTTCTGGAAGAACAGAGGAGCATGTCTCAGGGATGCCATGGACCCAAACAATGCTATTTGCTCTCTCTTCTTATTTCCAGTCTTCACTTTACCTGTATTGGACTTATTGTCTCCTTCTATACTGAAGGGACTAGCCCAGCCCACAGAAAGTTCATAATTACACCATTCCCTCTTATGCATAAACCAGAAAGAAAGAATTTGCTCTCACTTTCTCCTCTACTTAAAATATCTCAGGGGAGAGTTTTAGTTCACTTGGTTTAGATCATGTGCCATGTTCATTCTGCTAGAAGAATGAGATAGTGTGATGCTCAAATTTGGGCATATGCCCACATCTGTCACCAGGGAGTCATGGTATTGTGACCGGCAAGCCTTCTAAACCCACATGTAGTAGGTCAGGTCCACTGAAGAAGGTATCTTGGAGACCAGAAGCAATGGACTCTACCACTTGCCTCCTCCATGAAGTCTTCCTGATTTCTCAAGCTTTCATAACTCCTCTCCCCTTCTGAACTGATACTATAGAGCATCTATCATTTAATTGTCAAGCAAGCATCTTGTGTTTTATGCCAAATTATATTCCTCTTAAAATTAGAAATCATGCCTTCACTCTCTATGTATCCTGAGAAACCCTTAACAGAGAACTGAGCACACTGAGGCATCTGCTAAAAATTGATTGATTCTTAAAACCTCAGGCCTGCTATTTTAATGGCAGCAGATCTTATAAATCCATTCCTATTGCCTTTAACTTAGAATTTTGAAGTTATAATGAGATTCTGGAGACAACACTGCCAAAAGCATGTTTAGGGTTTTACAGTTTCAGAAACATTTTCACATTCTCTGATCGTTACAACTGCATAGAAGGCAGGTACTCTCCTGTTTTATAGTTGAAGAAACTGAGACTCAGTGTGGGTAAGTGTTTTGCCCAATGAAGACCAACTGTTAGGTGGCAGAGACAGATTAGTCACATTGTGACTGGGCTTCGGGAGCAATTTGCTTTCTATCACAGCCCCAAGGAAGGACTGAGTTTTGTGGGAGGTGTAGTGAGGCACTCCTCTGCCAACAGCTATCTGGGGGGGGGGGGGGGGGGGCTGCCCTCAAGAAGTTGTGATCCGCTCTATTTCATGGGAGAGCTAAGGAACGGGTCTGCCTTGGGGTATTCTACCTGCATTGGGGTCCCCATGCCCTAGAACATGTGTTCCAAACCCGGAGCCAAAGCTCCTTGGTGGCCCTGGACATTACTGAGGAGAGATTCAGCCCACATGTAAATGCCAGATGATAGAAGGAAGTGGCCAAGCAGTGAAGGCATTTTTGCCAATTTGGAATGGGAGCAAGTGTGACTAAGCCAATGGGACTAGAGGTGGCAAACAATTCGTGTCTGGTTGGAACCAAGCACTGTGTTGGCGATAACACTTCCAGAACAAGCAAGGGTGACCATAAAGCCATGTTCCAAGGAGGTCTGTAAAGGAATGAGCTGTGCACACTTCTGTTATTTAACAGAAATTCACTATCAAGGCCCTCTTTTAACCTTAGCAAGAACAGAAATGTCAGCAATGTCATTGCCAGGCCTCCCTGCCTGCTGCTAGCCCAGCAGAAGCTTGTAAAGGCAGAACTTCAGGCCCAGACGTCTTGTTTCTGTTCCTTTTGCCAGAGAGTTGCTCCAGAGGAGGTTTGCATTGTTCTATAATCACATGGTTTGCAAAATGATAGTTAAGAGTCTGTTAGCATTTCCACCCCAAACCTCATATTTTCAGCTGCTCACAGTGACTCAAATATAAGCATTCTCTTTAGGCTGAAATTTGGCACACAGGGTCTCAGGCCCAGCTGGGGAGTAATTTCAACCTTTTTTGGGACCGGATTTCAATAACATCCATTTGGCTGTTTTTGAATAACAGCAGAAGTACAACAGAAGAGAAGTTAGCATTTTTATAACAAAATGTTGCCATTATGTGACTCAAAAACTGGTATTGGGGACTGTGGGGGGGAAATCCCACCCTAGCAACTCTCAATAAACCCTAGGGATGATTAGCCTTTGAGTGGACTAAGCATGTATACTATTTTCTTACATCTATATTTAAAAACCCAACCACTAGTCTGCTGTTCCGAATAGAGGAAAGGTTTTGTTTAATAACATATTGTGTTTTTGAAAAGCAAAGTTGACTCAGGAACAATGACACATACCAGTGGATATTGAATTTCTACTACACCCACTCCTCTATGCAATTGGGGCAGTAGCAAATTGTAGGGTGCAACTGAATTCCTAAATGGAAAGGGAAAAAATTGCAAAGGGGCAGGAAAAAGATAGAGGAAGCAGCACGATGACTGTAAAGATAGGAAGAATATTGCTAGTGATATAAGAGCCCCAAGATCTGGTCCTTCTTCTTGGAAGGAAGGAAGCATCAGAACACAGAGCCTCTTCTCGCTCACTCTTTTTGCTCACAAATGACAAGTCATCAAATTTCTAGTGACAGATTCAAAAAAATTCTAAGTGATACCCAGCCCGTATTTTTGGGAAAAATTTCAGAAACAATAAAGGAAGGTATAGAGACTGTAACACATAACCATGCACCTAACACTCAGTGTGTGAAATAAAAATTACAGAGAAGATTGAAGTCTTTTCTTGTGTTTATTGGCTGTTTTGAAATTATTTCTTAATATGAAGGTTTACTATTGTTCTGTACATATTGAGTTATATCTCCAGATTGTATTTTGTAGAAGTAATTATCTATGATTCTTCCTATTGTTAATATTTAGATTAATAATGTTTTAATGTATGCTTTCAGCATTACCCCTACCCCACCAGAGATTCTGAGTTTCTGCCATTAAATAGCAGTCATCAATATGAAGGATGGGGACTAAGTGTTCCAAAGCACTTTTCTGGTTCAAGTCAGATGGAGACAATTTTCCTCAACCTTTGCCAAAATGATGCCCCAACAAACTTTAAGAACATTCTGATTGTTCCATTGTAGAGACTGATGTCCAGAGCCTCTAGATTACAGTCACTGACTATGTCTGCCCTATCATACCATCTTTTGCAATTAGGAAAACTGTCTGTTGATGCAGCCATTGGTCCCAACCCTTCTGTGTTGATCAATACCTTTTTAAAGTAGAACCCTTGATTTACAGACACTTTGACTCTAAGAGCTACTTGGATTCTCTTCTGATCTCCTAACCATGACCTCAGGGAGAGCTAACTAGATTATAGATAAAGTGGCCAATTCTAAGACTTGGAGGAACAATTGACCCTGAGTTTCCAAAGCAGCATCCTGCAGAAGACATAATTGCTCCCATCCTGAAAGCCACTTCCCCCAACATAATCTTGGTTCTCAGAACTCTGGTTTTGTTCAGCTGAACAGGCACTTTAGGCAGACTGGGACCCTTTCTAGTTCCAGGACAAGGAGCCACTCTGAACATAGGGAGGAACCTGAATTCATGACTCTCATTTCATAGTTGTAGAACATTACATAAATTACTAAAGCTGTGCCTATTTGATTCCTCTTGTTATAGCTGACATGCTAGGTTTTTGCAGAGTTTTAAGAAACACAGAACAAAATAATGAGGAATTTGTTGAGTCACAGAATTAAACAGTCATTGGCTATAAGCTCCCTGAAAGCACGGACTTTTGTCTCTTTTATTCTCTTACACATCTATCTGCAGCAACTAATACAGTACCTTGCACACAGTAGGTATTCAGTAAATACTGATTTGCAGCTTAGACTCACCAAATTTCACAGTAGATTATTTTATTAAATGTGATAGTAAATATACTGTTACTTGTAAGCAAAGGCATACTGATGCACAAATATCAATTTGTAGGTAGTGCATTCTTTTGTAGGACATGTCCCTTTACACTACACAGACGTGATTATGATGGGAGCTAAGCTAACAGAGTATGACTCTAGGGCCACAGTTAATTTCATTCAGGGGTGAGGCTGGGCATGGTGGCACATGCCTGTAGGTGGCAGCCTAGGAAGCCACGGCCGGGGCCGGGATCACAGTTCAAGAGTCCCGCCAGAGGCATGTAGCGAGGCCTAGTCCCCCCCCCCAAAAAAAAATAGCTGGGCGTGGTGGCGCTCACCTCTATTCCCAGCTACCTGGGAAGCTGAGGCAGGGATTGCTTGAGTCCGTGGTACCTCGGGCAACGTGAGCCTGTGGTTCCACGGGCAAAAATAGCAAGATCTAGTCTCAAAAAAAATTTTTTTTTTCATTCAGGGGTGAATATTTGACCAATAATGAGAGAATTGTAGTCTTTCCCTAGGGATTTGGAATTAGACTAAGAGATTCATGTTCTTTTTTGAGTTGGGCTTCTAATCAGAGAAAAAACTAATATTTATTGTTTAATTATAGAAAAGATTTCTGAACAAACAGTACCTTATAGTCTATAACTTCTTTGTACCCTTGAAAAATACCCTTTTATATAAAGTAGAAGCACTGTGGGACAAATAAAGCCTAAAACATCAGCATAAACCTTTGGAAACTTATACCAAGTACAAACCATAAGAACCTAGATTTTTCAAGTCATCTTAAAGCTACCCTTCACAACTGCTCCGAATCAGTCCTTTTCTTTGTACTGGTAAGCAAGTCAGCTAACTTTGAGATTCTTCAGGGTTTACAATGCCTTGCTCTACAACCATTCCCAGGTTTTTTCCTGCGACACACTTAACAACTGGAAGCTCTTCCTAGCCTATATGTTCAGCACTTAAATTCTGCAATTCTTTTTTTACCTGATTTGCTTCAAATGACTTCATGATTTTGCTTTTACTTTTCTTTGAGGTTTCAATGCAATTCTAAGAACTAACTGTTTCTACCAACTTGCAAGTGTTGCTGGGTTCCGTGGTGACAATTTTTTACTAGACCACAGGGACCATCTGGCCTAAGGCCATGAATTTGGTTGCCATTTGTGCAGCTGCCTACACATCTGTATGTGCTGGTATACCCTTTTATTATTGTCTGCTTTCTATTGCATGTTGTCAAAAGCCTGGGGACTGCATCTGTTTGAATTTTGTTTAGGGTTCTGAACATAGAGCAGTGTGTGGCTCAGAACAGAGAAAATATTACTCCTAGCAAACTGGATCATGAAGAGACATGATGAATGGAAACAATGAAAAAGATTTGAGCCCAGGAACAGGAACTGACGTCCATATTCACCTCCAAGCTAAGAATCTGGCTGTTTTATGTGTTCCCACACTGAACTACCTTTTCAATGATTTCAGCAGAGACCTGTTCACATAATGGAAATTTCCATGTAATGCTTGTTATTTAGTTGAGTAGCCGTTTAAATATTGAGAGTTTTTATATTGCATTTTTAGAAATGTTCACCATAATTTTTACTTTTTAACATGTTTCCCTCTCTGCTCCCTTTTTCTCCCTCACCCCATTGCTATACACACAAACATACACACGTTAATTTGAAAAATCAGGCCTTAAGATTGGGTCTATACTTGGCCAACATCCTCAAGGTCACTGATGTTACTTCTTGCCTGTGCTGTGTGGGAGCCAAAGCGTGAGTCATGAGGGTGAATAATGCCTCTGTAATACTACCAGATTGTGTTTGTCTCCACTTCAAAGCTCTTAGTTTAACAGAATAGTATTTCTTCATCCCGCCCACCCAAACAGCAGTCTGGATGGCTGAGAGGCAAGAGTTAGATGAACAGTAGCAATGATTTCCTAGGATGGACTATGCACTACCCCATTATGTATCCCCCAAGGGCTCCCCAAATTAACAGAATCCCTTATTGATATTCTCAGGTCAAATTCTAATAGGGTTTGCTAAAGTGCGATCACATAACATCACCTCTCCTTCCCTTTCTCATTTCTTCTCTTTCTGTTTGACTCAACTAGGATTGTAGTCATGTTTTCCTTGATGAAGTTTCAGTCACTTTTTGTCTTTTTTAGCAATTTACTCTCTTTTTCATTGAAAGAAGGAGCTTATGACTTTGAGGTTGTCAATTAAAAAAGAGAAAGAAATTAAGGAAGGAGATGAGAAAGAAAATGCATGTACCCAATAATCCGTTCCCATTTCTGACAGTGCCTGGTGGCTCCTTTCCTTTAAAATAAAGGATCCTTTAAAATAAAGGATCTTTATTTTAAAAGCAGTTTGTCTGTGGTGGGACATCAATACACAGTGTCCATGAAGGAAAGAACATGGTAGAATTACCAGGAGTGAATCCTTAACCAAGGTGCCAGGTGCTTTATGCACATATTTCATCAACACCCCACAAATGAAGTAAGCCTTATTATCTTTCCTTACACATAGCTAAAATGAGTACAGAGACTTTGAATAACTTCCCAGGTCACAGTTAGGAAACTGAAAGGGGAAAATATCTAACTTTACATAGTGCCAAGATCCATGTATTTTGCTTGGCTCACCTGAGAGAGAAGATACCCACCAAGTTAGATTTGTTAGTTTTTCTATACCTTGCATTTTTGATACTAACTTATGAAATAACTTGAAAGAGTACAATTTTCTTTGATCATTCCTATGTCATTTTAACCAAAAATTCCTTCTCAGTCTTGCTGATGAAATTTAGGTGTATTGTTCCTATATCAGTAAGAAACATATCTTAAAATGTTTCTAGTCTTCATTCATGTCCTACATAGGCTAACCAACGTTCCCTTGAACCTAAGATAATTATATCATTTATCATGCACACTGGGGCAGTTTTGGTCTTGTCAAGGAGTCCTATTATCACTATGCTGACAACCTAGGTCTGTCTCAGGCAGACTGGACAGTATGGCCAGGTCTTCAGCACAAACTATAACCAAGCTAAAACCTACAATGGGCAGAGAGAATATATCTTAGTTAAACACAATGCAAAAACAAGAGAGCAGAGGTTGTGGAAAGAGAAGCTAGAAATACCAAACTTCCTTTTCTTAGAAGCAATTTTTGCATTTCTGGATCTGACTCTGAGTAGTAGAAGAGTAACAGTACCAGGAAATGACAAATTTCATTAATCCTATTAATGAAAAAGTGGTTCTCAAACTCTAGTGTGTGTAAGAACCATAATTTTTATTTTTAAATGGGGGGAGGGTCCTGAACCCCTACCTCAGATTTTCAGTCTGAGTTTGAGTTGACTGGAAACTGCCTCATAGAACCTTCACCTTGGGATTTTGATCTAGACAATTTAGGAGTTCCCCTTAGAAGAGAAACAGTATATGTCCAATCACATAAAGTATTTGCAGACTTGCTGTATAGAAGATTTCAGAAGAAATCCCT
Organism: Uropsilus gracilis; assembly: GCA_004024945.1. Lineage (NCBI taxonomy): Eukaryota > Metazoa > Chordata > Mammalia > Eulipotyphla > Talpidae > Uropsilus > Uropsilus gracilis. The sequence continues at coordinate 39,497 of PVHY01011631.1, read as the reverse complement.
GCAGGACTTGATAACACCACTGTTTCCAACATGAAAATGTGCTCACAGATAATATCTGTATGATCCAAATCACATTTGAATCAAGTAATTTAAACCACATTAAGCTTATAATGGCTTTCAACATAGATTCTCAGGTATTTTTAGCCCTTTATACATTTACATTATACATCTCAGAATCTTTATATTGAACTTAAAGAAAAGAGGGAACAATATTTGCCATGCTTTCTGATAATCACAGTAACAATAATAGGTGCCATAAGTTGAATGATGTTCTTGTGCCAGACATTTATAAACATTACCTTGAACACACAACCCACTAAAATAAGTCATGTTAATTCTGTCTGGTTGATGATAGACTCCAGGCTCAGAGAAGTTCGGTGACTTCCTAAGTTTTCACTACTAGTAACAGGTTAAATTGCCTCACATTTGAAATATTTTGTGCACTCATCGGCATCCTGTGATACTGAAAGATACTTGTTGGGAGGCCTAATCATGTATGTGAGCCAGAATGACCTTCTAGAAGAATTCTTCTAGAAGAGAGAAGACCTGAACAGTGACTTTCAGAAATGCTAAACCACTTTGGCTATAGAGAGGCAGAATAACGCTGATTATTGGTTAACACTTCATAAACTCCCGGGTACAGTTAACCATTTTCCAGGCCGGCCTTTGGATTTCTTTCTTTTTTTGTTGGCTGTGCTGCTGCTACGCTCTTTATTCATATTTTCAAGGAAACACAAGTAAAGCGACTGTTCTCTAATTGCGCTCCCTTCCTGCAGTCTGCCTGCTCCTTCTGAGTACCACGGGCTGGTTCCATACGCAGCACGTCGTGTGGAAGGACTGGTGGCAGCTGCAAGTTGGTGTGTGACACATTGAGTAGTCATATTTCTCTTCTCTGTGGCCCTCCAAAGCCCTTTCCAACATAACTTTTCCCCATCTGTTCTCGTTTGCACTGCATAATAGGGGACAGGTTTTGGAACTTAGGATTCAAAAAAACATTAAGAAAAAATAAAAATGAGATGGAATTTAAGTAGAAAGAAACTCACTGGCTTCCCTCCTCCCCTTCTCTGTTACTGGGATCATTACCAGAGTATTAAATCCATCAAGTTTTAACTCTAGTTGATTCTCTTAATGTGGTAGTGGGGAAATGTGGGAGTTAAAAAAAATCTTTAAACTATTCACACAGCAATGACAAAGACAGCATGGCCAAGTCATTAGCAGAATCAGCATTGTACAGCACCTGACTTAAAGTTTTATCATGTTTACATAGAATCTCTGATATGTTACTTTAATTGCCTCATGCCTTAGTTTCCTACTCTGTAAAATAGATTGCATGCTGTGAATTTTAGAATACTTCAACACAGGGCTTTTGAAGAGGAACTATGTCCTCCCTTGTGCCAGCAATGAATGATTTTAGATACGATATAAATATCCTTAAATTTTAGAAGTAATGAATTTCTTCTGTTATACATTAAGGACCCTGCAAGTCACACAATGTACTACTCATGATTTCACAGATAATTTTATTTAAGGTGAGGCTAAACTATGGTTTATGTTTAAAAAGTGAACAAATTTAGAGGAGTATTCAGTAAATAGGAGTGCAAGGAAATCTTGCAAAACAAAAACAGAAGGATGAGAATGTCTGCTTAGAAAGCAGCAATAAAAGGGCTGTTCTTGCATTCTTTCACTACTTTTTTTGAAAGGCTTTGTTTGGGCCTCAAGCTCCCAGTGTTGCGAGAATCATGATCCTTGGATCATGGTACACAATCATCATTGGTCTGGCAAGGGTTTATCATCCTCTTTAAATCATAACCTTCTTGAGAATTTGATGAAAATAGAGTACTTCCCTAGAAAAATATATATTCCCATATATAAACAAACATTTGCATATCATTTCTGGATTTCAAAACCATTTGGAGTCCATCTGTGGATTTCGGAGGTTTTAGATGCATAAATTCAACATTCCATCCTCTGGCCTGGCAAACTCATTCCCTGCTTTCTTAAAGTTCAGGGGTCAGTGATCTTTTTAAGTCACATCTTATATATTTCTTCAAGAAATACATTCTTCCTTCATTACCTGCCCAGGGTCAAAACCACCCAGCCTGCTCCCTGTAATCATGAAGGTAATATCTCCCCCACACCCTTATTTCATCAAAACACTACTGAAGTATCGGTAGTTGGAAACTGTAGATGGTTACCTTGCTTACTCCCTCTTCTTTTGGGATCTGCTCCTCCTTCTGCCAACAACATAGTCTCTGGTAGGGCTGATGTTTCTCACATGGTCATCACTGACCACCTCAAAAAGAGTCATCTGCTTCAAGCAAGATAAATCAGATTTTTCCATTTTCCATGAAAAAGAGGTATATAATATCAGACCCAGGAGAGACTCCTTGTTCGTCTAATTCTGCCAAGAGGACCAGGGGCAGAGAGGTGATCTATAAACACTTTTGGTGATAATGATTCCTCCAGCAGACATCTTTAGAGCAGCAAGGCCCTGATTTAGTTATCACTTCTATAATCCTCCCTGCCATTTTTAACTCCCAAATACCTATTTATGAGAAAGATGTTGGTGATTTTAATAAGAAGGGTAATGGTAAACACTAGCATTTATGAACACATCCCAAGCTCCACTCCCTGCTAGGTGTGTGCCCTCAAGATGCAGAGAGGGTGGCTGTTCCACTTTATTAATAAGGAAAATGAGATTATAGAATTAGAAATTGCTCGAACTGTAATATAGAATCAGGACTGTCCTACTCCAGACCTAGCAACCTTTCTTCGAAATTCAGAACTTCCAGTTCAGAGTAGTGAAACACCTTGATCTTGTCCCTACCTTTCTATTGTTTTTAGTCAGCTTCCTCAAATGTCCAGGAATTTGTGTCCAGTAATACTAATCAATATAGACCTTTATTTCTTCTTTATTTTTAACCTAAATGGTAACATCATATGACCCAATTTCTTGAACTTTGTATTTTTTCACTTGCCACTTAATTGAGTTCAGTTCATAACAATACACTAATAACTTATTTTCAAAAAAAGCTTCATAGCATTCCATTATAGAAATGAATCACAAATGATGAATTCTGCATTCCATTAATATATATTTAGGACATTTTCAATCTTTTATTTTACACATAAAGACATAATGAAAACTTTACACATACATTATTTCCCAGTTAGGTGAAGATATGTTCTGAAAATATTCCTAGACTGAGACTGTAACAGGGGATCCTCAGGAAAAGGGGATGACCCAATTCTCTGCCCCACTCATACAAATGGAGGGGCTGAGCCGCTGAGAAAGGAGACCAGGTTGAGAACAAGGAGATCAAGAAGGAAACCTGGAAGTGGCACCTGAAGCAGAGACAGGTGAAGAAGCTGCTCTTGTTTCCTGGTCTTGAACTGTTACCAGGGACTCAAGGGACATGCAAGGAGACACTTGAAACTGATGTGGATTTTAACAACTTGATTTTGATTTTGTTTTTCTAGACGTGTCTGACCCCTCCTGCCTCTTTTTCCTGTGGGTCCCCACCAGAATCTGCCTTTGACTTGAGGCAAGCTTTCAGGTTCTGCTTTGACTGAACATTTAACCATGAGGGAAAGGATAATTTTGACATCTCATGTGGAAACTGATAAATCTATTCTTCCTTTTCTTTCCCCTTTATGGCACACTAATTGTATTAAAGTTCTTTCCTATCAAAGATCTTACACACTAGAGCATAGTTTGTCTTGATGTGGCAGACAGCAGTATCCATTCAAAGTGGGTGGTTTGGAGATCCTGGAATGCCCATCACCTTGCCCTCTAACAAAACTGCAAGGTCAGATGGGATGTGCATTTGTAGTTTTGCAAGATCATGTTAAATTGCTCAGTAACTTGCTCCAACTTATGCTTTACCCATAAGGCATGGAGTTACCTCATTTTCATGATCTCAAGTTTTTTTCCTACACCCATGTCTGAAAGAGTTTTCTTTGCTAAATCATCTCAAGTTGTTTTATTAAAAAGGAAAACAAAAGCTTTACTCTGTGTTTGCCTCTGGTCGCTTACACACACGTGTTTCCATTGCACATACTTTGCTTAGGGTTCCCCTTACTTCCAAAAGAAGCTCAGATGATAAACTTCCAAGGGTTGGGATACACTCAGCAAATCAATCCTGCTTATCCACCTAACCAACAGATGGTTGATCTCCAAACAATTTACCACTCAGCCTTTCTATGGGAATTCTAATAGTGCCTTCCACTTCCCTCTCCCCAGTACCCCTTTTCCTTAATGTACTGTTTGGCATTCCTACCCCAAGGCCCTTCCCTCCAATTGTCTTAATAGTTTTCACCAATTACATCTTTGCTGCCATACCACTCTATTCTTCACATTCTTTGAGAGGCTAATGACTGGAAATCTAAAACAGTCAGTCTTTGGGAAGTGGTAAAAGTCTCTTGGAATAACAGAACTAAGTTTTGAAAGAACTCTTGAGTTCATCAGCATTCTTGATTAATTAAAACCCCAAAGAAATAATGGTATGCATAAAAATTCAAGATGATAGAATCAGCAGTGACCAAAATGTGATAAGTTAATATGAATATTGTCCTTTAAGTATAAGCTTTCAAAAATGGTCTAATAGGGCATCCCACTCCATCGCCCTCCTTCATAAATTAATTTCCCTGCTCCTTGAAGTCATTTTTAAGTCATCAATTATTTATTAAAGAAGAACCAGAAGCAGTACCCTCTTTGTAGTAATAAGGTTTTGTCTTCGGGGGAACTCAAGTTCAGTTCAGAAACTTTCAAACACGGTTTTAAAGGCTTTGTGAGTCAACTGTTGGTGAATCACACAAAAGGGCCTTTATTAATAAGCATATTCTCTTCATTATAGAGAAATGAAAGGCTCCGAATAATTCAGCAAATGTTTAAAGAGAAAACAAAAAACAATGTGGTAAACATATCAGGACTTGATGAGCTGTCTAGGTAATTGGTTGTTTCTGTGCACCTGGTTCCAAAGACAATATTTAATGTGTAATCTGTTTCATTTTGCTTGGGGATGTAAGTGTAACTCTACCCCCTGGATCACATCTGCATTAAAATTAGGGGAGGCAGAGTCTTGTTTCAGCGAGTGGAAATTTATGCACATGAGTTGTCTTTTACATAGAGACAGCAATTATACCCCTAGAAATGCAGTCTGTGGGAGAAAATGACATATTCAATGCTGGGGAACAAAAGCCTTATGCTAAGGGGACATTAACAAGGTTGGGAACCCCCTCCCAACAATTAACATGATCATTTACAAAATCTGCAATCTATAAAATTATTTTAAAAACATGTTTTTCAAAAACAATGTGTTTTTTCTTTCTTGTACAGAAAAAGGAGAGAGATTCAGTAGCAGCTATGCAGAATCTATTCTACTTTAACAAATAGCATTTAGAAATCTCAAGACATAGTTAAGGACTGAAATAAATACACTCCAGGGAGTGGTAGATGACCCCTGTTTTAAGAGCCTTGTAAGGACTGAGAGGAAAGTGTGGTCAAGAATTTTTCATTTTGATGTAAGGAGTTTTGTTGGAAAGCAACAATCCTAATCAGAATTCTCGAACATAGGAAGACTGTCTTCTTTTTTTTATACAACATATGCTAATAAAATTCTCTATTAGCTAAAACAGGTTTTCAAAACACATATACTGGTTGAATTGTCAAAAAGGACAATGCTGGAGCCATTGAATTGAATTTCAGTTTTTGCTTCTTCTCTTCATCTTCTTTGGAGACTGGAAGAGTGGGACAAGGAAAGATGTGTTTTCCACAGTCATTCCCAGGTATCCCTTTGGTGCTGGCTGAGGACATACAAAGTATCAATGGCCCTACTTTCTTTCATGTACCAATTGCGTTGTTAACAGAAAAATAGCCCAGCTTAACTAAAAAAGTTGGTTTGTTTTGTTTTTAATGCTTGATCCTACTCTGGCATATGTGTATATCCGTATATCCGATTAGTCTTGTTTTAAATTTTGAGTGAAAACTCTAATAATTCTTTTCTTTTTTTTTTTTTTGAGACTAGGTATCGCTATTTTTGCCCGTGGAACCGCAGATTCACGCTGCCCAGGGTATCACAGTTCAAGCAATCCCCAGCCTTGGCTTCCCAGGTTGCTGGGATTACAGGCGCGTGCCACCACACCCAGATATTTTTTGGGGGACTAGGTCTCGCTATGTTGCCATGAGCGGGACTCGAACCGCAATCCCCAGCCCCAGCCGTTTCTAGGCGGAAGCTTACAGGCACGTGCCACTGTGACGGGCTAATAATTCTTATCGACCTGGTATGAGATTTGGTTTTATTTTTCAAAAATGAGTTTTTCAGTTAAGAGTGGCATTTTTTGAGAAAGTAATATTTATAGAGTGATCATATGGATGAGGAAGTGGGGGGAAGTTAGCTATAAATTCTAAATCTTGATTAACTTTTGAAAAAAAACTAAGAATTTTTAATGTAAACAAACATGAAAGGTTTAAAATGTTCCCACTTTTTTCTGAACCACTGGAATGCCAAAATCATAGACATTATAAAACTTTGGCATGGCAACAAGATCTGTGGGAAAAGACATGATGAAATTGGATTGGCAGATCTGAATTCTACTCTGTATTGATTAACTTATGGAGGGAATTTACCCAAGATCTGTATGCCTTTGTTTATTTAGCAGTAAAATGGAGGTGAAGCCACCCAGTTTCATCAGCAAGTCAATGGCATTATCACCATCAGCAACAACAGTTAACTAGTGGGTGAGTTGGGGGAGTGGAGAGGACTAACTGATCTCAAAGTTAAAGAAGACATTTAAAAAAGGGCCAAATCACCAAATTACATAAATAATCAGTCTGGATCCTGATTTGATAAAAAGTTTGTCAGGAATCATTCATTCCATTACATAGCATAATGACATGGTTCATATGTTTTAAATGAAGAAAATGTTCATATGTTTTAAAAATGCTTGTTGAATGTGTAGGGATGGGATGACATGAAGTTTACTTCAAACTTATTTTTTCAAAAGGGATGTGGGGAAATAGATGAAACAAGTTTGATTGTTATTCTACCTGGTAATAGATAAAGGGGGGTTCATTGTACTATTTTTTTCTTTGTAGTTTAAGTTTAAATTTTTTCATTACAAAGAAACCTTAATACCATCAAAGCCTAAGAGCAAAAAAGAACAAGTGGAGGCTGTATTATCTTCAAAATAAAAAAATTCATCATTCCATTTCAAAGGCTAAATAGTGATGATTTAAAAATATAAAATGTTTTGATTTCAAAATCAAAAAGTATCTTATTAAGCTGTGTACTAATTATTAAATTTACTAGTGTCTAATATATGTAATGAACTGAAAATTAAGTCAAAGCAGACAATTCACAATGGAAGAACTGGTGAACAGATAGATATCTGTCAACAAATCTACATTCGATTTATCAACAGGGAACCCTGATCTTCAGCAGCAATAATCTTTTTCAAATGAGAGGCTCATCTCAGTTCTTTGAGAGTTTATCTGGAACAGCCTTTGCTGTTTTTTCACCCAGATTGAAAAATTGCCCATTTCCCTCTCTCTTTTCACCAAATCCGTTATGTGGTCATTACCCATTCTCATCATCACTTTTCTTTTTCCTTTCTTTTTTTTTTTAGAGACTAGGTCTAGCTAAATTGTCCAGGGTAGTCCCGAACCCGTGGACTCAAGTGATCCCTAGCCTCAGCCTCCCAAGGCTGGGACTACAGGCACACACTACCCAGCTATTTTTTGAGACTAGCTATGGGCTAGTCTATTTTTTGAGGGCTAGCTATGTTGCCCGGGAAAGTCTCGAACCTGCAGACTCAAGCACTTCCTATCCTCAGCACCCCAAGGCTGGGATTAAAGGCACGCATCATCGTGCACGGCTCAAAACTTTTCTTATTGTTGTATGTATTTTTTTTCCTTCCAAAGTCTTTTCCATTATGAAGAGATGTAAATGCTTTCACATGTCACATTCTGAATCTCTAATTTCTTAGATGCTATTAGTATAACATCTTTAGTTGTTAAAGAGTGGGATGTTTACTTCCTTCATTCCAAATCGGATCTCTGTGATTAAAACGAGGTTTTGGTAACCTTTTGTACTCACTGGTGGAGCACTAGAAGGAACTGAGTCATAATTAAACTTCAGAGTATTCATTGACTTAAGAACTCATGTTTGAGCCGGGCATGGTGGCTCGTGCCTGTAAGCTTCAGTCTTTGAAGCGGCTGGTGCCAGGGATCATGGTTTGAGTTCCGGTCAGGGCAACACAGAGAGACCTAATCCCAAAAAATAGCGGCCATGGTGGCGCACGCCTATAATCCCAGCTACCTGGGAAGCTGAGGCTGGGGATTGCTTGAGTCCGTGGTACCGCCGGCAACGTGAGCCTGCAGTTCCATGGGCAAAAAATAGCGAGACCTACTCTCAAAAAAAAAAAAAAAAAAGAAAGAAAGAAAAGAAAAAACTTATGTTTGTCAAAGAGAAAAGTGAGTGAGATACCAGCGTCAGCGTATTGTTTATGTTCTAATACTATTTGGCTCATTATTGACATTACTCTTTATAGGGATGAATTTGGTTGAACACAATTTATGTGAATCTGTAAGAAAATCAGAGCTCATTAAGGGAGTTATTAGTATTTATTGATGATAAATATAACATGATTTGGGGAACTTTAGAATAAAGCTGGCAAAAAATCGTTTTATCAAAATATAAGGAACTTCACAGATCGTCCCCCGTGCATAGTGATTTCTTCAGTACATTGGAAAGGAAAAAAAGGCCCCACCCCCACCCCACAAAGGCTAGTCAGTTCTACTGCAAAGATGTGACAAATAATAAATGGAAGCCAAGTTAATCTTTAAAAGTTGTTTGCACATTGGAATTCTTGCCTGGTTAGTGTTCAGCAGCAAAGAAAAAGAGAGAGTCCTTTACGCTCTTATCAATAAAAACAATGCTAACATTCCAATGTAACAATAGGTAAAGGGCATTAAAGGAAAAGAAAATTAGAAAACTAAAGTGGATATATTTATGTATAAGGTAACTTGATTAACAACACATAAATTAAAGTTAAAACATAATTTTTAATGTACAAATTGACAATGATAATAGACTGTGGTGATATATAGTAAATGGTGTGATAAGTAGGAAAAATTACTAAAAACAGTTCAAATTACTTAGCAGTTGGAAATATGGTCTGGATTTATCCTTTTAGGAATCTTTCCTGAGAAGAAAATGAGATGCCATCAAAATTTGTGGAACAACAACAACAAAAAAAGTTAGGGTGCAGTCTTTGTTTTTAATCAGCATGAAAAATCATACTCAGAGACTATCTAATGATCTGGGGAAATGCTCATAATATAACTAAGAAGATTAGAGATAGGTTTTGTATATAACATATGACTATGCACAGAAAAAAAAAAGTCATCCAAAATATTATTTTGTACAGAAAATAGTAAAAGTGATTTTACTCCCTTTGAAATACTTTTCTTCTTTTCCTATGTAGATGTATTTTTATAGTTTCACTGCATTATTTAAGTTTTCTTTCTTTCTTTTTTTTTGAGACTAAGTATCACTATTTTTGCACTTGGAACCGTAGGCTCACGTTGCCCGGGGTACCACACACTCAAGCAATCCCCAGCCTCAGTTCCCCAGGTAGCTGGAATTACAGGCCCACACCACCACTCCCAGCTATTTTTTGGAACTAGGTCTCGCTATGTTGCCCTGAGCAGGACTCGAACCACAATCCCCAGTCCCAGCCCCAGTCATGGTCCATAGGTTGACGCTTACAGGTATGTGCCATGGTGCTTGGCTTTAAGTTTTCTTTCTTTTTTTTTTTTAAAGTTTTATTTCTAATGGATTTGTTTATTTCAGTATAAAAGTAACAATTGCTGCAAGACAGGATACAACATAAGAAAAAAAGGTAAATATGTGTGAGAATATTCATATGTACAGGATTTTTTTCGGGGATATGTTGATGAACTATTTAAAATTGGTTTTATATTGCACAACTCTATGATTATGTTAAATTGCACTATTTATTTATTTATTTATTTGTTTGTTTATTTATTTATGACTAGGTCTCAATATTTTTACTCGTGGAACCGCAGGCTCACATTGCCCTGGGTACCACGGACTCAAGCAATCTCCAGCTTCAGTTTCCCAGGTAACTAGGATTACAGGTGTGGGCCACCACGCCCAGCTATTTTTTGGGACTAGGTCTTGCCCCAGGTGGGACTCGAACCGCGATCCCCAGACCCTGTCGCGACTCCATAAGCTGTCACTTACAGGCACGCACCACCGTGCCCAGCCCAAATTGTACACTTTAAATGGGTGAACTGTATCATGAATTGTGTCTCAATAAAGTTACTATATAGCAAGGAAGTATAAAGAGCACTTACATTACCACCATCTCAAGATTACTGCTGTCAGCATCCTGGTGCATAAACTTTCAAACTCATTTCTGTGCATCATATGAACATGTTTAAAGAATAAATATCAGAGCATACCATATACACTATTTGAAAGTATCTTTACTTGCAACATTTGTAACTTTATAGTTAGAAAATACATGGAGTTCCAGTTATAGGCTCATCTTAATGAGCTGTGAGAACTTGAGGAATCAAGGGGTCCAGCATGGTGGCACATGCCTGTAAGCGGCGGCCTAGGAAGCCACGGCAGGGGCCAGGGATCGTAGTTCCAGTCCCGCTGGGGGCACTTAGTGAGACCTAGTTTCAAAAAAAAAATATAACTGGGTGTTGTGTCGCGTGCCTGTAATCCCAGCTACCTGGGAAGCTGAGCCTGGGGATTGCTTGATTCTGTGATACCCTGGGCAACGTGAGCCTGTGGTTGTTCCACAGACAAAAATAGTGAGACCTAGTCTCAAAAAAAAAAAAAAAAAAAAAGAACTTGAGGTGACTTTTCAGGGACAAAATTCCTTCACAAATAAAAGGCAGGATTAGAAAGAGATGAGACTGAAATGGGCACGGGGCTCGTGCCTGTAAGCTTCAGCCTATGAAGCGACTGGGGCTAGGGATCGCGGTTCAAGTCCCGCTTGGGGCAAAACAGGAGACCTAGTCCCAAAAAATAGCTGGGTGTGGTGGCGCGAACCTGTAATCCCAGCTACCTGGGAAGCTGAGGCTGGGGATTGCTTGAGTGTGTGGTACCCCGGGCAATGTGAACCTGGGGTGCCAAGGGCAAAAATAGCAAGACTTAGTCTATAGGTCTTTGCCTCCCTTAGTAGTAATAATAATAGTAGGAACTTGGGTACAGTAACTTTGTTGTAATAGTTAGGACTCAAAGTAGACTGATAAAAAAAGAAAGCAAAGGATACAAGAATGTGTATCGCATACTGCTACTTGTGATAAAGCAAAAGAGAATGCATATAAGCTTTCATATGTCTACAACATTTCTGTAAGGATAAATAGAGTTGACATTAAGGAGGGGGAACTGAGTGCCTGAAAACAGCATTGGTTCTGTAATTTTCTTTTCAACATACAATATAGCATTCTATTTAGGCTCATGTATTTGGTATCTTTTTAAGCAGTAAAATAATTATTAGCGAAAACATCTTATTAATGTTGTCTTGGGTATAAATGATGTTAAGCTAACTTGTCAATCTCTCCTTTGCTTCAACCCTTATCCTGTGAAACTTTCCTGGCCAATTTTTACCACATGCTCCTTTCACTCCAGTCACACTAGTCTTTGTCAGTTTCTAGACATCTTAAGTTCTTCACCATTAAAAAAGCACAGCATCAGCAACTTAAGAAAAAAAATATAATATTTCAAAACCGAGGGACAATGGAAATGCAATTCACCCTCACTTTACACCTGAGGAGAAGCTGGGTTCTCATTCCGAAGTTACCTTCTGGAGGTCATGCAGCTAGTTCTTTGCTATCTGTAATTAACCTTAGCAGCTGATCTCAGGAGTTTCATTAAACAAAAGTAGGTTAATAAAAAGGAAGCCTTTGAATTTTAGATATTAGTAGAGTGTGGCTACATTAGGACTTGGAAAATTAATTTGATTTCTTATCTGTGAAAATGTCTTAATGATGTCAATGCTCAGCGGGACCAATCAGGCAAAAGAATGTCCCCTAAAAAAGAAAAACCACTGTGATGCTGGATTCTATCAAGAACCAAACAATTATATTTGAGATATATTTGTTTAACTTGTGGAAGAAATTAATTTGATCATCCTGAGGGCATTCACCCATGGAACTAGCTCTTTTATAAATTCACATCTCAACAATGTAGCTAAATTAACCAGTGTTAAGTAAATTAGAAACTCAAGTTGCCTCAGAATGTGAGTAAAAACTTTGAATAGGTCTGATGGGCATCTTGCAGGCTACCAGGATATAGGTCAGAAAGAGCCAGATATACAAGCAAATGATGCAGATAAGCTCTGAATCTTAGGGAAATTTTCCTATGAAGGAATTAGACCTCTAAACAGAGCACAGAAATGCCAGTTTTGAATTCCCTTCTCTACATCCTTATCTCCCACTTTACAAATATAATTCCATATGCATTTCTCACCAGTTAGGTTTTTGTTCTATGATTGTCAGACCCTCTTAAAATATGTGCATTTCTATTTTTATAACATTTCTTATTTCTGTTTATAAAAGTAATATGTTGTAGAAAAGTTGAAACACACAGACATGTGTGAAGAAGAAATTAAAGTCAACCATAACCCATGATCCAAAGAAAACTACTGAACATCTTGTAATATTTTACTCTAGTCATTCAACTTTTGTACATGTGCGTATAGGGGACACTTGTGTCTATAAAGGTTAATCGAACTGGACAATTACTTTCACTCCCCTCCCCCCCCAGTTTTTGCTTTATACAGATATTTCCAAAAATACTAGAGGGTTATTATCTTTTTATACAAATGCTTGTGTGATGAATGATTATTTTCATAGTTCATATATATATATATACACACATATGACATTTGAATCATGACCTCATTATCCTTAAGACATTGTTTTTTCAGTTTACAGTCTCCACAGCAATTGAGTGTCCATTACAGAGTAGATATTAACAGTAGGAAATATATTCAATTGCAGAAAAATTGTGTGAAATAATTTATTTTAGTTTATTTTTTTTGCATTACCTTTTTCCCCATTTTTAAGTTAGACCTTTTACTTTGTAACAATTTTAATTCTCTTCATATACTTATGACATCTGTCCAATTTTCTGTTAAAAGTACATTTTTTATATTTGTAAAAGTGTGTTTTTGAATGTGTGTGTTTGTTACTTGGTGTTTTCTTTCCTTTTTTGTTTGATTGTTCTCTTAGACACTTTAGGGAACATGGTCAAGTCAACTAATATTTTTTACTTTTCCATAACTTTCATTCAGAAAGTCACATAAAGATAAATATTTACCTCTAGCCAGGTGCAGTGGTGTGTGTCTGAAATCCCAGCTACCTGGGAGGCTGAGACTGGGGATTGCTTGAGTCCATGGGATCGGAACTACCCTGGGCAACATTCGAGACCTAGTCTCAAAAAAAAAAAAAAATTACCTCTATTTGCTTTGAGTTATGTTACACTGAAAAAATATTGGGACTATTCCTTTTAGAAATATTTTCGGGAATGTTTTGAGAACTGCCAACAAGATCTTTATTCTCAAGATTAATGAATGATAATAATAATGAATAATCATTTCTGCAAAGGTTTTGTAATGTCTTTTTGATTAAACAGTATTACACAGTTGGCCCCATGGTTCATATGTAACCTGCTGTGCCAGGATTGAATTCCCCAAGTGGGAAGTAAAAGGAGGTAGATTGAGGATTCCCGGTGGAACTCCCATTGTCCCTTGCATATGGTAGATGGCCAATAAACTGTTGTATAAAATGAACAATCAATAAATCATTGATACACCTGGGAAAGTTTAACTGGAAGGTAAACAAGTGTCTGCCTTGACTGGCTAAATGTTTACCTTTAGGGGAAAAAGATGTCAGGCCTGATAGAATTTTCAGGGACCCTCTCATATAATTTTCTTTTCCACCCCTAGTATTCCGATCCAGTCCATTTGTTCTATGTAACATGAGGTTGCTTTGTAAATGAGTCTCAAGCTAAGAACATAATTCCAGATCTCAGAGTCTCTTTGTTCACCATTGTCCAAGAATAGTTACGATGCATCTGGGGCAGTATTTCCCAAACTTGATTAATGTGTACATATTTAAAAGGAAAAAAACACAAAACCTGTGTTGGCCCTTCAGTGATGACTTATGTTTATCAATCTACCAATTAAATAAAGTGCATGTTCTTACAGCAAAATAGGATAGTGGGCTCATAGTTGGAAGGTTGATGTGCATATGATCCAGAATATGCATTGTGCTAACTTCTTCAATATATCAGCTCTTTAAAACATCAATAATTAACAAAAGCACAAATTCAATGGATTTTATATGAACATGGAGACTCCCTAGATGTATGTGTCCTGGTTTCTAACAAAGCAAATATGCGAGAATTGCTTTACCATAAACCATATTTACCCTCAAACTTCACCCTTTTCCAAAGCTGTCTGGATGCCTATCCCATCTTCAATGCCCAACTGAAGTGTGAACAATCACCAGACTAGGTCTAAACTAACTTCACATCTTGGAACCATTAAATAACCATAAAACCACTAAAAAGGCACTAAACTGTACAACCAACATTCAAATAATTTTATTTAATGATACAGTTGATATCATTTTAATGAACAAAAATATCTGCTCACATTGTAAACACAGTACCTCCATCTACAAGTAACAGAGTTTTTTTTAGTTCTTGTACTGGTACTGAGCAAACAGGACAACAGAATTTGTTTATATAGTCTTTCAGCCATTAATCTTTATTTTTCAAGAAACCTTTAGAAATTGAACAACAACAGAATTTATATCAAAACCAGCTTTTAAACATCCTACTAATATTCCTCTAGAGAATTTGCTCCTGGAAGTTTGATATATCCAATTAAACTGATTTTTGTTTTATAGGCTTTAATAAACCATGTGCCTATGCTATCATGAAAGAAAACTTTTTCTGGAACCAAAGATATGTTTTCAAGATGAAAGAAATTTATGCACTACAGTTTTCTAAATATTTTAAATAAAATATTTTCTGAAAATTACAATTTGTATTTTGTATCATTTACAACCTCTGTGCAGATAGGCCATGGTAATTATTTAGACATTTAAGTGCTTTAACCATAACAGGGAAGTTTTCTGCAAAATTTTATGGAATAAATTCCACAAATTTTATAGGAAAATATTGTACAGAGCTCTTAGGTTGCTCAAGACCCAGTTTCCTAATAGTTTTTGAAAGCTGTTGACTTTTAGAAATGAACATGTTGATCTGGGCGTAAAGGAGGAGGATATGCAGAAAGCAGAAGAGATGCCAATTCACAATGCAGCAGGCAATTAATTAACAAGAGTCCTGCTCCTTGAAACATACGATTGAGAAGATCTGAGAATCTTAGAATAACAGAAGATATATTTCCTCCAAGTTACTTTACTGGTGTTATTTTCTATCAGAATTCTATCACAATGGATTAGATGTTAGGGTAAGACAGTGGTTCTCAATAGGGGGCAATTTTGCTCCCTAGGAGGCATTTTGCAATGTCTGTGGATATCTTAGATTGTCATCAAAAGTGTCCTTTTGGCACCTAATGGACAGCAGTCAAGAATTCTGCTGAACGTCTTACAATGCACAGAACTGCACCCTACATCAAAGATGTCATAGGGTCAAGATGGAGAAATCTCGGATTAAGATGTCTAAATCAGAGGACTGTATCTGGGCTGTATCCTTGTATATACTCCTGCTACACTCACACACACCCCCCAATCTGTATTATAAGGCAACACAACCTAGTGAGAATTCTTTGAGTTTCTTGGCATATGAGTTAGTTATAAGAGAGTTAAGTTGCAGGGTTTTGTGTTGAGCTAGCCACGCAATAAGACTGCTATTGAAAGAACAGATAAATGGAACAGCTGAAAGCATAATAACATCCATTAGTTCTTTTATTCATTTATTCAGCAAACCTTTATGAAGTAGCCACAGATGCCTCTTAGCTTGGTGTGAAGTTACATAGCAAACATGACCAAGCCTGGTCTCTGCCCTCATGGAACATACAGCCTAGAGGAGACCATAAAGAATTTTACTAACAAGAGGCCAGTAAAACGAAGTCTTCGTATATGTACATGCTTGGGGAGCTTTTACATAGCAGCTAGAAAAGCTTCTACACGTGTTTCTCATTTGAACCATAGAACAAATCTCATAAGACAGACCTTATTCCCTAGTTCGAGATGTTAAACATCAGTCCAAGGTCACAGAGCTTGTAAGTGGCAGGGCTAAGTGTCATGTCAGCCAAGGGACACTGAGATCCCTGCTATATTGTTCTATAGGACAAGAATATAGGTACTTTTGCTTGATTTGACTTGGAATTTCCTCTCCTGATTTCCAATCATCCAGTACAAAATTCTTTCCCCATGTGAAAAAATGCCACCAGCTTTCTCCACCTTCTTGCTTATATAAAATGGGAGGGGGTTATTTTCTAGATGTTTCATGTATATATGCTTTGTTTTCCTAATTAGATTGTAAACTCCTGACTTTAAGGGCTCACTTCTATTTCTTTTGCAACGTTTTGCAGTACTGCAGTCAATGAATGCCTACTGTGTGAATTAATCTGGAGAAACAGAAATGCTTTATGGTGTTCCTACTTATGGGTTTCGTGCTTTTATTTTGCTTTGTGATAGGATTGTGCATTATAAGCTTCTGGAGGGCAGAGAAAATGACTTGGTACTTTCCTTACACTCAGCATGCAAAAGGCATCATGCAGAATTTGAGCTTTATATGCCATCATGACGCTCCGGATAACATTAGCATACTGGAGTGTTTTTGTGTATCTAA
This sequence comes from Uropsilus gracilis, assembly GCA_004024945.1. Classification (NCBI taxonomy): domain Eukaryota; kingdom Metazoa; phylum Chordata; class Mammalia; order Eulipotyphla; family Talpidae; genus Uropsilus; species Uropsilus gracilis. Next base: position 22,626 of record PVHY01011631.1, on the reverse strand, counting down.
AAACCGAGCTGTCATCCTCTCTGCGGCGTGGAAGGTCCCTTCCTTCCCATTGTGAGATTCCGTGGCGCCTAGGCTAGGGCTAGATGAATGTAGAATCGTCCCCACCCCCTGCCCGAACGCTCTATTAGTTAGAAGGCCGACTCCAAAAATGGCACGCAAAACCCAGACTTTGCTAGAAAATGGGCAAAGTGAAAGGGGACTATGGGCAGGTGAGAAATGGCCTGGACGAGAACACGAGACTTCTTTCTGATAACCCACACTAAAACTGACAAGCAGGACTCCAGCCGCGCGCCGCCCGCCGCCTCCACGCCAGGGAGGCAGCCCGCCCGCCCGCCCGCCCCGCGCGCCCGCCCGCCCCGCGCGCCTCCGGGAGCTGTCCAGACGGCCCCGCCCGCGCCTACCTGGGCACTCACCCGCGCCGCGCGGCCTCTCCTCCCACCCCGACCGCAGGAGCCCAGCTCAGGCCTGCCCCGCCGCCTCCCCGCCTTCGAGGAGCCCCGCGGGCGGGGCGCTCGCAGCCTCCTCCCGGCGGGCCAGACAGCGCGCGCCGCGCCGGGGGCGGCCCGGTCAGGCTCGGCGGGGCTAGGCTGGCTCGCCCCCGGCCGGGCGCCTGCAGGGGGCGCGGGGACGACCCCGCCCCGCCGCCTTCCCTCTCCCTCCCGGCTCCCTGGATCCGCGCCGGGAGGAAATGATGTGTTGCTGCCTGGTTAATCACAGCTCCAGACACTCATTGGCCAAGCGCTCCGCAGCCACTTCCTCCTCCTCCCGCTCCTCCCGCTCCGGCTCCTGCTCTTTGCAGCCGCCGCCGCCGCCGCAGCCTCCCCCTCCGCGCTGGGGGAACTTTTCTACTCTGTGACCGTCTCCCCCGCCGCCTCCCGGGCAAGCCCCCACCCCGGGCGCCCGCCCGCCCCGCCCGCAGCCGTCCTTCCAGCCCGAGCCGCTGCGCCTCGGGAAGTTTATTCCGTCCGCCCTCCTCCCCTTCCTTCTGCTCTTCACCCCGCCTCCCTTCCCTCCCCCGGCTCTTTCCCCGGGGTGGCTGCTGCCGCCGCCGCTGCCGCCGCCGCCGCCGCCGCCGCTGCCGCCGCCGCCGCCGCCGCCGCCGCCGCCGCCGCCGCCGCCGCTGCTGCCGCTGCCAGCCTGTTCCTCGGCCAGCCGCGCCGGCTCCAGGGCTGCAAAGCCCCCGGCCCCACGCATCGCTCCGCGGCAGTCGCCGCCGCCGCCGCCGCAGCTCTGGGCCGCCGCCGGCTCTCGGCCCCGCAGAGTTCCGGGCTCTCTCGCCGGCTGCACCGCCCCGCCCCGCCCCGCGCCCGCCGGGGCCGCCCGCCCCGCGCCGCGCCGCGCCGCGCCGCGCCGACCTGCAGCGCCCGGCTGGCTCGCACTCCGCCTCCCCCGGCTCAGCCCCCGGCCGCGGCCGGACCAGAGGTGAGGGCAGGTCGTCGGCCGCGTCTGCGGGAGCCGGGAGACGAGGGTGGAGGGGGTCTAGCGGAAGAAGAGGCAGGGATTGGGGGTGGGAGGGTGGGCGTCTGCGGTGCCTCCCCCTCGCTTTCATTCCTTTCTCCCCCAGGCTGGATCCACTCGAAGGGGGAAGCGGCCGCGGAACAAAACTGTCTTGCTTTGGGCTTGAACTGCTGGTGGGATATGGGAGAGGGCAAAGGCTTGGGAGGGAGGTGTCTGGTTTGGGGGAGTGTGCGTGTTCGTGTGTGTGTGTGCGCTCGTGTGTGTGTGTGTGTGGGGGGGGTGAACTCCTTCAGGGTGTGCGCCTCTGACTTGTAAATCGATCTGACTGCCGGGCCACGGGGCTCACCTTCCTGGCTGATTGTTGGTTAGAGTAGAGGGATGGGCGAATCACCCCCACCCCCCAAAATATCCGTCTCTTCCAAGAGGAATTTTCTGCTGGAGAGACAGCCAATAAACTCTGTTCAACTCCCTCCTCCCTCCGTTCTTCTAGCTGCAGTTTCAAAAAGCTTCAAAGCCTGGAATGTGGGATTCATCTTCCGATCCCCAGAAGGCAAATGTGGTTACAGATGTTGCACGGTACTTTGCCAAGTTTAAAACCCTTCCTTCAACACTGTAACCAAAACAATGCGGCTAGAACCTTGGGGGCGCTGGGGAGAGACGTGGGGTTCTGGGGTCCCTGGATTCACTAACTTCTCTCGGGTTCTAGGCAGGCTCAGCTCTGTGCAGTCTGTGCCAGCTCTGTCTCTCCCTCTTCTACTCTTCCAACCCCCTTCCCCCAGAATGTCTGAACGCTGCTGGCATTGGAAAGAAACGTGGAGGAAGATACTTACAGAATAAAACATCCCACTTAATAGCAGAAGAAAAGTCTCAGTTAAAAAGTTGTCCTTAATTTGTCTCGTGGAGAGAGGAGGTAGCAAAACAATGCAGTGGATGTGCTGAATTTTCTCGACTTTATTTTTCGAGGTGTGTGATGGGAGTTAGATGATGAGAAAGAGGACTGATCCCATACATGTTTTGTGTATTTTTGGAAAGAGACCTTCAAATTGAGACATAACCCAATGGTTTTACAGGATCTCATCCCAGAGATACAGACTGCTCTGACAGCCCAAAGGAAGGCGGTGGCAAAAAATAGACACCACCTCCCTTTTCCCCCTAAAAAAATTCTTCCTGGAAAGGTGGTGTTAAGAAATTTCAGAGATGGGCTGATCCAAGTGGCGGGCCTTAAATGGAAACACTATAGTATGTCCTGGCACTTGTCTCTGGAGGTGGGTGGCTGGCTGGGGGCCCAGCTTGGGCAGCCAGCAGACACTAGACTGGTACTGACCTCAGACACTGGCCCTTCCATCCAGCTTTACAGTTTGCTTATGTAGGCACTGTGGCGCTCACCCATCTTTTACGGATGAGGTCTCAGTATCAGCGGATCACTCCAGACCTGGACAGGACTGGGTTGCTTTGCTTCTTAGAACACATCACTTTGTGGGAATAAGTTATTGTTGTGTTCCACCCAGGAATGATAGAACAGAAATCTTCTGAAGTTGAAATATAGACCTTAAGTTAATGAAATTGTGTGTTGGATAATAGTCTCTCCACTGTCAGTCCTCATGCAAATATTCAAAGGTGGTAAATTATTTTGAGATAGATTCTGAATAGATGACAAAATACAAGGGCCGGTATGGGCATAGATTAGATTTATGCTCCTCCCCCCCCCATCCATATGGGTGACTTTTACTTAAAATGGAAAGTAGTTTTAAATAAAAATTTGATTTAGGTAGTAGTTTTACAACCTTTATACCATGGTAGAGTGATCATTTGAATTTAAACAAGTTTCTTGTTATCTCTAAATACTTTGAAAGAATATTAAGGATGTGGAGTTAAGAAGGAAAAGTATGCCATAATCAGGAATGTAATTAATTTTAGAAGTGAGGAACTTAATTCTATTAATAGCATCGTAATGATTTTTTTTTCAAAGTAGTGATTTATTAAATTTTCTGCATTAGTCCATGAAACAGAGAACGGCGATTGAATGAATAAGTAGAGATGATGCTATGATCCTCTAAGGTTGGATTGAATAGTCCAGCATTCCGGGGTGGGAGGGATGGTGAATAATGAATTTGAAAAATGATCCTGCTACTCTGGGTCACTGGGTGAAGATGGAATCAGTGCTTATATGTGGTACTTTAGGCAAAGAGGAGGTGGGACTGGGAGCTGTTCTCTGCTTGTTCTGCTGTGGGGTCCCTGTACTTAGTTTATTTTATGAGGAAATTTACTACACAATTCATAGGAATTATGGAGAAATGAACTATTGGTGATGGCAAGACCCTCTAGTATGGTTTAGGTGAATTTCATGACAGATAAGATGAAGGGGTGAGGGAGGTGTTGGCATGTGCCAGTTCGGTGCTCAGCTATTTACATGTACTTTTCACTCTATTTTCACAACAACCATATGTTATTATTTTTCTCTTTATAATAAGAAACTTAGTCTTGGCAAAATTGAGTGGTCGAGACTTGCTGCAGAACTTGTCATTGGTGGAATTTGAGGGATTCTAGGGCCTCCATTTGTGACAACTCTCACCAATGATTGCCAATTTCATTATTCATACAGACTTCATGAGTTGGCTATAGCTAAGCTTCACTTAGTCTATTAATTATTTAGTATTTTTCTTTAAAGCAATGACTCACCTTTTTTCTTTAAAAAAAAAAAAACAACACGTTTTTTTTTTTTTTTTTTTTTTTTTTTTTTTTTTTTTTTCCTAAGGAGGGAGCACTATATCACTACCATATTTGGAAAACCAACTTGTTAGGAATAGAAGGTGCAGTCATAAAAATGCATTAATACTTGTATCAAAATCCTAAATTCAGGGTAATGATGGCAGTGTGTGTGAGTGTATGAGTGTGAGTGCGCACGTGTATGCACACGTGTGTTGCAGGGACTGTGGGATAAGGGTGGAGGAGGTAGGTAGGTAGATGATACAGTATCAGTGATATTCTGGGTATTGGATTGAGTGATAGGTTCATGGGCTGCTTTTATTTTTAGATGTTATAACCTACATACACGATGTATTCTTTTTTGGGGAAAAAATACAAGGAAAATTAAACATAACCATTAGCATAGTGATTACTTAGGGAATATTCATGGTACCTTTCTAACTATAGACTTAGTTTGGTACCCAGGTGAAGTAAGCACGCAAGGACTATTGAATTGACACCACTTAAAGGTGATGATTTTGAAGCAGGCTGATTGTTGTTGTTGTCACACTTGAATAAGATTAAGCTATGTCCCCTCCTATTTTCCCTGGCTTCCACTCTCATTTCCAATATAATTAAAGTAATAGCGTGGGCTTCCTCATAGTTTGTCCTGACTGCAGTTACAGCAGAAGATCCCAGGCTGAAGCTGGCACTTCTCACTATCACCTTGTCTCAGACATTGAGTGTTCAGGATGGGGCAAAGAATGTTGTCACGAAATGTTTAAACACTTTTTGTTTTTACCTAGTGGTAAACCAGTGGCCATTTGGACCAGGGAGCCAGGGAGCTAGGGAGCCAGGGAGCCTGTATTTAAGTTAGAGCGATACCTGCATCAAATGCTAACAGCATTTAACTGGCAAGGCTGGAAAATAAAGCCATCAGAGACTTTAATTGGAGTCCACAGTCTCTTGTTTTATTTTCCCAAGCAAGCATGGGGCACTGTGGCCTTATTCCTGGAAATGAGGATTTGGAATTGGGTTTCCTGGTACAAAATGCCTCCTTTGATCTCTTAAAGTGAAAACTTTGTGTTTCTTTCTGTGACCGATTCCAGCTCTCAGAGGAACCAAATGGAAGGTTTACCTCTTCTTTTATAGCAGTTGGCCATGGGCTGCTCTTGTTGGCCATGCTAGTTTAAGAAATAGAAGTTCCAAACCAGGATTTGTTTTTTGGAAATGAATTTAAATGAAAGATGCCTCTTAAAGTGCCTCAGCAAGTTGGTGAAATTGATACATCAGAGCCTTTGGTTCAGATGGGAGGTAGTTTTGCTCGAACACAAAATTTACTAATAGATAATCTACCAACTTCCTTTTTTGAACGTAAATACTCTGACTACCAACCATATTCAAAACAGTCACATAATCAAATGTTATTCAGGTGCTCATTCATGCATTTCTGGGAATCTGAGCTTGTTTATGTCTGAAGATATCTGTGAGCCATGAGAATCTTGTTTTCCAGCGCTACCACCACTCATTTGTTTGATTTTTGGGTTGCAGTGTCTGACCAACATTCCACTTTGCCCACTAGGGTTGCTTCATTGTTTGCACTGGGCATTTGGCCTTTATTTCTGTGAATTTACAGTGCCTTTAAATTTTAATCTTTCCAAATTTTGTGGAGGTGCTGGCAGTAGGAGAAGGTTTTTCTTGCTGAGGTCGGGGGTCAGAGCAGGGGTTTCCCATGTAGCTCAAGCACCCTGATTGGTGTCCCAAACTTCAGCTCTCATCTTAAGGCCAAACCTGGACTTCTCTGTCCCTCTGTATTCCCATATCTCTAACTTTTGGGGAGAATCACATCCTTCAGGGCTCAGAGTAATAATATAAGTAAGAATTTTGCTTCTGACTGTTTCCTAGTGTTACACCACCTCATTCTGCTCATTCTGCTGTTTGATTGATCTCTTTGAAGGCAAGGAATTAAAGTTATTTATTTTTTCCATTTATTTGTTTGAAACAGTTCATCCCCTTCCCAACTTAAACCTTTCAGATTCTCTCTCTCACTGGTCTACTTGAGGGCAAGGAGTATGTTTTATTCATCTTTTCTGTATCTTCTGCACCTAATACAGTGCCTGGCCCAGACCACACAATCAAGAAATCATTTTTTAATTGCTGAGAGAATGAATGGATGGTTGCTCCTTAGGGGAGCAAATATACTCAGTTCTCTTGGAATTCAGGGAGGCAGACTCAGGGTGGGTGATGTCAGACACAGTGGTCTTCAAGTATAAGTTTGGGAAGCTGGTATGAAAGACACTCTAGGTATAAGGAGGAAGTTTTGATACCCCCCCCCTTTTTAATCTTGACTATGCAATGTGTACTTAGGGAATTTGACAAGTATTGTGTTCTTTCTAGGTTGTGTTTTCTTTTTTGGTTGTTTTGGTTAAGGAGTGTATGTGCATGTGCATGTTTAGAAAGTATAGCCAGCTAATGTTTTATATCCTGCAGACAAGCGTTGCATGACTGGTACTCAGATTTGGACTCAGATGAATTTGCTCTTTTACACTGACTTTCCCCTGTTGTGCATGTTCCCAAACAGTTGACAGTGAAAACAGTGACCATGGGAGAGTTGGAAAACAGATGACCTCTTTTGAAAATGGAAGGAATCCAAAATAAACTCCTCTTTTGATAGGTTTTAAGAGTTGATTTTGAATGGGTTTGAGTGGACTTACCACAGAAACCTTTTCCATATGAATGCCTGACAACTGACTAGGCGCTTTGCTCATTTTTGAATGCAAGGATGCACTTAGGCTAGCCACCATACAGTATGGATAGCATTGAAAACAAGATTGCTGTAGTCATTTCTGCTTCTCTTTTAGCCAGTTATGGATGAATTATTGATTGTGTTTCTAAGCCTGCATTTGATGAGAAATGTGTAGAGGGGATAAAGGAAGGTAGGGTGATCTTGGACAAAACTGAATATTAGACATAAGATGGTACTTGGAGTCTGAAGAGTAGGTATTGAGAAAAAAAGTTCAATGGAAAGAACCGAGAAAAGACATTTCTGGTTAGAGGGAAAGGGTTGAGGAGATATTTTAAACCAATTCTGGATCTCCACTACTGTAGCTACTGATGAGTAGCATTATATGCTGAGTGAACATACAATCTTCTTGATCTCACGCTTTAAGTAGTGGGGTAATGCTTATAAGTAGTTACCACCAAGAAAGCCAGAGCCTTTGGACTTGCAATTTAATGTCAGGGACTGTCTAAGACAGAAATGTACCAGGGAACGATTAGAAGGAAGATAAAGCATTGGTGATCATTTTACATTCCTTTTCAGAGAAAAGAATAATAGGGGACAGGTATCCCAATTGGTATTTTTCATGTGCTTTTTTAGAACTTAAGGAACTGAGCTGTTGTGAACAACAGGTATCAAGAACAAATATCACCTTTATGAGTGTGGTGTAGTAAAAAAAAAAAAAGGGAAGTCTTCGGCTCTAGATATTATATGAACATAATTGTCCCATTTCAGTGTTTTAAAAACATTTTGACTCTTAACCATACATTTTATCTGCTTTATGACCAAGTACACACAGGTACATACTTGCATTTTAAAAATAAAAGTGAAATATAAATTTTACAAAAGCAGTATTGAAGTGTTAACTGATTTCTAGTCAACTTTTATTAAAATTTTTTAACCTTATCTACTAAATTTTTAAATTTAGTCATGGATTCTAACCAGTAGTATGAAGAGAACATTTAGGTATTGTGGAAATTAGTCTTAATTTGTTGATCGAACAGTTAATAGTCTGAATAGGAAGTTTGTTTTTATTTTTGCATGAGTCTCAGTCCTACACATGGTCTGCACCTGTCTTGTCCCCCACTATCCTCCCACCTCTTGTTTTTTTCCCCTCTGTGTAGCATTCTTTGCTTGTTTCTCCAAATCAGATTAAAGTGACTAATTTGTACTCTGAACCAGCTCCAAGGGTTCATCATTGTCTTGATTGAAATTGGCATCAAAGGTGGACTGATTGATTTAAACTGGGAGCTGGGGCCCTTAAGCTCCTGTGTGTTTACATTATAGTTGAATGAGATGGTGACTTTCAGGAGTAACGGGGCAGCAGGAGTCCCGGTGCAGGTACTATGCACTGGAAGGACGGGAGAGCAGTGGGGAAGATGAGCCAAGTAGTCATTGTTCAGAAACATCTAGCAGGGTGGCAGGAGCCAGCAGCAGATGTCTTTGTTGTCACTGTCCTTATTCAGGTTTGCTTGTCTTGCTATAGCTCCTTTATCTTTCCCCTTCTTCATTTACTAAGCATTTTTCCAGTTTTCCTGTACTTGGGACTGCGTGTGGAAAGTTCATTAAAACCAAGTTGATCGTAAGGTACACTTGAGTCAGGGATTGAGGAATTATACAACTAACTCTAAAGGGCAGAATGCCCAAGTGTCTTGGTCACAAGATACAGAGGGATAAGGATCAACCAGCACTTTTGAGGAAGTGACTCTTTGGCTGGCCTTTGAGAGACACCATTTTGATGTTATCATTTTGAGAGGTATCTCTGTGTGTAGGTTGTGGAATAGGCAACATTCCAAAACCAGGGAACAGGACAAGTAAATAAGAGGCACTTGGCTTTTGTTTAAGAGCCAGCTTGTACAAAATGGTGTTGCACATATTTGTAGTCACTAGAGTCAGGCTCTGTACCATGAGGGTATGGCTTCTCAAGTAGGAAGTAAGACAACTGGAAGGAATAGCAGATTCATGCCTCCAGTTTTGCACAGATTCCAGAGCCAAAGTGTACTGAATAGAACCACCAGTACTATTAAAATAGTGACTTTGCCCACCCTCCCCTACCTTATTTATTCTTGCAAAGCATATGTGGTAACTTCTGTAAGTTAAAAGCTCTTTGTGATGTGACTGGACTGCAGAGTACAGTAAGGTGAGTCCTGTAAAAGAAAACTTAAAAAGGGAGATTTAGAGCTAAATATGGTTTACTTTAAGTGTCAGGCTAAAGATTTTAGACTTGATTCTAAAATAGCAACAGTAAAATAATATATACATGTATAGGAGTTCCCTGGTGGGAAGTCTCACTTTCTCTCAAATTCTCTTTTTTAATACTGAAAGCAACTCAGTGGTAACTGCTATCATTACCCCCATTTTACAGGAGGAGAAAAGCTTAAGAGGGTGGTGGAATTGTTCAGGTTCAGTATCTGAACTTTAACCAAGATATGCATGCAGCTCAACTCGCCATGCTCTATAGTGGAGTGAAAACTGGTAGCCCTGAGCAGAAAACACCTCAGATTTGTGTGCTGTTTGAGATTGTACTAAAACCCTTCCCCCCCCCCCCCCCCCGTGGGTGGGGATAGGGGGAAATATATGCCAACATTTAAATGGAGATTTCCCAAAAAAAGCCCAAATTTCTATCTGCTTCTGCAAAATTGAAAGCTCTTGGTCATGCATGCCTGTAAGTGGCAGCTTAGGAAGCCATGTCTGGGGCCAGTGATTGTGGTTCGAGTACCGCCAGGGGCAAGTAGCGAGACCTAGTTCCAAAAAACATAGCAGGGCATGGTGGTGTGCACCTGTAATTCCAGCTGCCTGGGAAGCTGAGGCTGGGGATTGCTTGAATCTGTGGTACTCCAGGCAACCTGAGCCTGTGGTTCCACGGCAAAAATAGCAAGACCTAGTCTCAAACAAACAAACAAACAGACAAACAAACAAAAAAATAAAAGCTCTGGCAGCACCAGACTTGTATTTCAGCAGGAACCTGCCAGAACGAATGTCTTGAGATTGTGTGTATCTGAGGGCATATGTGTACTGTGTTTCCCACTGTCCCAACTCATCCCATTTTTATTTGGACACTAAGGTTCAGTGTCAGTTGTTATATATACCTTGTTTATAATTTTTGTTTTGTTTTGTTTTGAGACTAGGTCTCACAATTTTTGCCTGTGGAACCGCAGGCTCACTTTGCCCGGGGTACCATAGACTCAAGCAATCCCCCACTTAAGCTTCTCAGGTAGCTGGGATTACAGGCATGTGCCACCATGCCCTGCTATATTTTTTTGGAACTAGGTCTCACTACGTGCCCCCGGCGGGACTTGAACCGCGATCCCTAGCCCCAGCCCTGGCTTCCTAGGCTGCCGCTTACAGGCATTTGCAACCATGCCTGGCCTGTTTTTTATAATTTCTTTAGATGCCTGGCTGTATGCTGCTTGCATTGTCCCTCTAGGCACATATATGAGTTGGAGACCATTGTTACGTAGTCTATGCCAACTGCTAAGGGGAAATAAGAATAAGTGCAATTAGAGTTTTGGCTCTGCATTGAAGAAGCTGTAGAGCTTGGTGAATAAATCATTTTTGTGAAGAGAAGGAGGGATGAGTAGGGGCCAGATATCAGATTGTGGAACCCAGAAGACTTGGAGAATGGTATTGATCTTAAAGGGAAGGTTGCTAAGAAGAGCTCATTTGGAATAGAGGTTGAGGTTCTGGTGGAACTGAAACCAGAGATCTTCCCATGCATCCCCACCACCTCCTCAGACGTCCAGCTCTCAGCCCCAGAAGCTGTTGTGGGCAGTGGAAGCAGCAATGAGTGGTGGCCATTTTACCACCTGCCACCAGTGGCATCTGCAGGGCTCAGGCAGAAGCCAGCATTAATGGGGAGCAGCAGTGGTTCCCCTACCATACTGCCCAGGGCATGTAGCACCTGGTTCAGGGCTGCCACAGGGAGTATGGGTTCCTACTGGGCCAGCTGCAATGCTGTGGGTCTCTTAAGCTGCAGGCAGTATTTGGGACCATGAATTTGTTGCCTGGGTCAGGTGTGATGGGCCTGGTTAGGTATGAGCTGTGAGCTGATTGTTAAATGGCACAATCAGCCTTGTAGGTTGGGGATCTTTAAGGAGGATATAAGACAGGGCTGACGCCAGCTTGGAACTAACTCACAGGGATGGACATTCTATGCCTGACCTTCAAAAAAGAAAGAATTAACATCCAGCAGCCAATTTCCAAAGGAAGAAGAGAAATCAAAAGTCTTCACAGGGCCGGTCATACCTGCTTCCAGCTCTGCTGCTGACACTGAAAGAAGTACCAAAGGCTCTGGACCTGGTGTCTCAAGAGCTGTTTGTTTTTGGTATGGGTCAGCTGCTCCAAAGAGCTGGAACGATGGTGTTTCTTCTAACACTACCACCTCCTAGAGACCAGTGTTAGCAGGCATGACTGGCCAGTGCTGTCCAGCACTGTTGATTGGTGGCCAGCATTCTGTGTTCCGCTCACCTCTGAGAGCTGTTAACTGCTCCCGATTGTCTGGCACTGCCTCCTGGTGCCACTGCCTTCGTTGTTGCTTGGCCCAGCGTCCAGTGCTATCTGTCCCAACCTTCAACTACGGCCACAAGCAACTGTGGGATCTTCTCAGCAGCCCCATCTATAAGCACCTCCAGTTTCGGTGAGATGGAGTCTGTCCCACTAGTTGACCTGCCACAAGCTCCAGGCCCTCATTGGTGGGACAGTGCTGTATTAGATGGGTGGCTTTTTGTTTAGGACTTCTGTATACTCTGGGCACTATCTGGGGTGAACAAGCCAGCCACTTGTGGCCTATAGAACTCTGTTTCCTCTGTTAAACAAGCCCATACCCCATAGTTTCCTGAACCTGAGGGGTCTTTCAACTGTTTGTGGTGAGAACTTATAGTGACGTGTCCTTTACCTGTGCACTAAATCCCTGTCCTTTAACTGTTTTCAGAGCCAGGACATGGAAGATTTACTTGAATTAAGTGAGCACTTGGAAATAAGTTTGTTTTTTTTTTTTTTTTTTTTTGAGACTAGGTCTCTCTGTGTTGCCTGGGGTAGTCTTGAACCCGCGGACTCAAGCCATACCCAGCCTCCCAGGTAACTGAGATTACAGGTGCACGCCACCATGCCCAGCTGGAAATATGGTATTAGAGTTGTCCTGATCAGGGTGTGAAGCTGTGGCTCTGTGTTGGTGACTGGGATTGCGGGAGGGGTTAGAATTGCCATCCTGGGCATTTGAGTTCAGGGGAAGAAGTTCCTTTTGAAAATGGGAAGAAGTGGGCTAAGTTCATTTTTTTTTTGAGACAAGGTCTCGCTGTTTTTGGCTCACGTTGCCTGGGGTACCATGGACTCAAGCAATCCCCAGCCTCAGCTTCCCAGGTAGCTGGGATTACAGGTGTACACCACCACGCCCAGATATTTTTTTGGAACTAGGTCTCACTACATTGCCCCAAGCGGGACTCGAACCGCGATCCCTGGTTCTGGCCGTGGCTTCCTAGACTGCTGCTTACAGACATGCGCCACCGTGCCTGGCCTCTAAGTTCTGAATGATAAAATGAAGCAGCCACAAACAATTCAAAGTCTCTTATTGACTTTTTTAGGGGTCAAGTTCCTCATCTTGCAAATAAATCAAAAGTTTATCCTAATAATTACATTAACAGTCTTCAACTTTTGAACATGGGAACGATAAACATCTGCTCATAAAATCAAAAGCAGATATACTGTTTGATGGGTAACACCTGCCACTTATATTGATGCCTGTTTTGCTGAACTTCGTTAGGCAAAGAGGATTCTAATAACTGCATTCTTGCATCACAGGTGGTAGGAAACCCTGAGATGGGGGGAAAATGCCAGAAGAGAATGGCATTCATGGTTGGGATTCGTTTATTCTTGCCCTTAGCCAGTTTAGACTGAAATATCCTTTCAAATTTAGTTGGTTTATATTTTGTTTTATTTTGGCTTGCTGATTGAGTGCTCGCATCACCTCATTGTTACTTAATGAGCTAGGTCTGCCTCAACTGCTTTCCTCCTGCATAGTCCCCTTTGCTCCCTAAGGTCTCCTTGATTTGGGACAGCAAAAGCTCAGAGTTGACCATGGACATCTTCCTGGCAGGCCTGTACACTGTCTCACAATAAAAAACTTGTCTCTGATATTTCGGTTTTCTTTTTGGGCCGTGTGACCCTTTAACAAAAAGTTAAAATTGTTTTTAGTTTTAGTTAGCTTTATTTCATTACATGGGCACATTAGTATGGGTGCCTCAATTTTTTTTCTTAAAAATGATGATCTTTAATTCATTAAGATAGTTTATGTTCTGGAAATGATATTTATGTTATGAAAGGAATATGTTGTTCAATACAACATTTGAAGTATAGAAAAGGGAGTGAAGTGAAAAGTCACTTTGTGTTTTAGCCCTCTTCTTTCTTAGAGAAAAACCATCAAAATTATTTGTATAACCTTCCTGGGTTAATCTTTGGATTATCATACCTGTGCTAATGTGTTTTCCTGTAGGTATTGTATCATATTATGTGCTTCTCAATACTTTACCTGACTTTTTTCATATAACTGTTTACCTTGGAAACTTTCCCCTGTCAGTAGGTACAGTTTCCTCATTCTTTTGAATGATATTCTATTGTGTAGAGGTGCTATAATTTAACTAATCTTTTACTTGTTATCTATAGTGATGTGCGTTACAATGTTGTGGTGACTGTCTTTACATATACTATTTTTGTTTATATAGATGTTTTTGTAGATGTGCTTGCTGTATACATAGGAGTAAATATCAAGAACTGAAATTGTTAAATCAGAGAAGACTTACATTTTAAATTACATTATAGTGAACTTGTGGCACAGTACTATGAACTGGCATTTTGATTTGTATTGATGAATCAATGTGGTATGGTAGAAAGGAGAAAACAACCCATAAGACTCCAGCACAAAACTCTTCTCTGGTGTCAACCAATTTTGTGGTCTAAGCAAAACACTTTCTTAACTTTCTCCTTCTTGGTATTTTTCTCATCTGTCAAGAAGAACATAGACTCAGCTATTTCTAAAGTTTGACAGTTTGTTGATTCTGTCTCCCTTTTTTTTTTTTTTGGTCCTTCCAGTAAATGGAGCTTGATAATTTTTTTTTTCCTTGTGTAAGTTTTGAGTTTGTGAAGAAACTTGGGCTTTGGAAGCATTGCTAACCACAGCTTTACTTTGATTGAAGCACCATGTCTGGTTTTTGCTTTATGTTAAAAGTAGAGCATATATGGCTGATTGTCTTTTTTTTTTTTTTTAAATACAGTGAGTGGTAAGTAGGCATTTAGTGACCAAGAAAGTCATATAGTCAGCTTTTCATTATTGATCAAGAATAGAGGCAATGGACTTTTAGACTTAGGGTAAAAGTTTTATTTTTATAATAGCTTAAAAAAAAGCAAAAAGGCATATGATAGACAGTCTTTAAGAAACAGCTTTTTTTTTTTTTTTCTTTTTTTCTTTTTGAGACTAGGTCTTGCTATGTTACCTGGGGTAGTCCCGATCCCGTGGACTTGAGCTATCCCAAACCTTAGCCTCCCAGGCAGCTGGGATTACAAGTGCCCGCCACCACACACCTGGCTGTATTTTTGAGACCAGATCTTGCTATGTTGTCTGGAGTAGTCTCGAACCCGTGAATGCAAGTGACCCCTAGCTTCTTACCTCCCAGTGCTTAGATTACAGGCTCATGCCACCACACCCTGCTAGCATTTTTTTTTTTAATGACTTTGGAGTGGACCAGAGTTCTTTATTTTTGATCTTTGAAAATATTTTATAGTATGGAGAAGGTAAAATAGGGGATTTTGGACATTTTGAGGCAGTCAGCTGGTGTAGTTTAGTATGATAGTTGGATATCCTGGTGGTTACCAAATTAAACATATTTAAAAATTCAAACCCAATTAAGTAAAATTTAATGTAAAATTCATGTTTATTCTCTGTACTACGTTTTTCTTTATAGTTGGCTCCCTCAAAAATAAGCAGCATGGTTGGATTTTTCATTTGAAAGACTTGGAAAGTTTACATTGCTAATATAAATGTAATTTTCCTGGAAAAGATTTTGGATTCTGAGCCCTTGATTATTCATTTAAAAAAAAAATCACTGAAGCTTTTCAAGTATACAAATGTACTCATCTAGCTGTAGAGTAGCAAACAAACAAATCAACCAAAAAACCCAAAAATCATAACTGAAATGTTCAACAAATATATATGTGTATGTTTAGATTAATAAAATTGAATATTATGTAATTGCTAAAGTACCATTTTAGTGAATTTCTGAAAACAGTTGTCTCCTTAAAAGTTATCTTCTCTTAGAGGCTTTTATAGAGTATTTCATCTAGTTAGATCTTTTATTTGTTTTTTGTACATGTGTCTGTATCTGTGGAGTAATACTGATTGGAATAGGGACTATGTTAGGTACAGTGTGAATCTTGTGCCTAGTATACTGGCACAGAAATCTGTGGAATAAATGAATGGTCTTGTAGAGTACACAAGATAGCCTGAAATAGAAAAAAGCTGGACACTGAAACATAGTGTAATTCCATTCATATAAATTATGTACATTTCCACAAACACAAACAGATACAAATGTAGTACAATTCCAGATTTGTAGTTAGAGACATACAAACATGAAGAAAAAGAAGCCTAAAAACTGGGCATCGTGGCTCGTGCCAGTAAACTTCAGTCTATGAAGTGGCTGAGGCTAGGGATCACAGTTAGAATCCTGCTCGGAGCAACACAGCGAGACCTAGTCCCTAAAAATAGCTGAGTGTGGTGGTGTGTGCCTGTAATCCCAGCTACCTGGGAAGCTGAGCCTGGGGATTGCTTGAGTTCGTGGTATCCCAGGCAGCGTGAGTCTGCAGTTCCATGGGCAAAAATAGCGAGACTTAGTCTCCAAAAAAAAAAAAAAAAAAAGAAAGAAAGAAAAGCCTAATAGGAAGCTCATCTCTGGGCTGTGGGTCTTAATTTTGAGAAGAAAATCTTTACAAACAAATGAAGCAAATATTAAAAGATTATGTCACCCTGATAATGTATTTTACCATCTCAGCTTTAAAGGTGGTCACGTTACCTAAAATGATGTATTACAATACCATGCCTTTTCTCCTCTTGAGTAAGATGTACTGTATCCCCGTGGTATGACAGGTTTTATATCTACTTTAGAATTAAATTATGATCTGAGAGTTGCACTTTTAAGAAACCAGTTTTAATATCACATCAGTTGAAGTTAAAGGGTAGTATATTAGATCTGGTACAAGTATCTAATTATAATTATTGACACATTTTCAAATGCTCTCAAGTGTGATACATTGCCCATGATTTTGACAGCTGTGACTACATTAAACCTGCCGGAGTACTCTTTTCACAAAGGTTTGTTTAAACTTAGAATTGTCAGAAGGATTCTCCTTAAAGTAGATGAACACAGATTTAGAGGTCAAATGGTGTTTCACTTTCAACTGTGCCTGGTGATTTTAGTCTATTAAATGTTAATCAGAAGATTATCTGGGTTTAATTTTCATTTCAAGAAACTGGGAGTTTTATTATCTTTTTGGTAAAGTATAAAAAAAAAAGATGATGATATGCATTTGTTATTCTTATCCTCTGCCATGTTATTATAGATTCTCTTTACTTCTCTTGCTGAGGATCCCCTACCACAAAATTCGAAACTGACAGACTCGATTCTGCATAATAATCTTTTCTGAAAGTTTCTGTAGACTAAGTTCATGCATGATCTCCTTTGTGTGACCACTCCTTTCTTCTGTATAAACTTCTGGAGTAGCTATTATATGAGGCACAGGGCATATAAAGACAAAAAGGCTGCTAAAGAGCTCAAGTTCAGAGAGACAGGAAAATAAGTATCTATGTTACCACAGAGTGAAGCACAGAATGGAGCTTGACATAAACCAAAGTTGGGATTTTCATTTCTGTTTGATGAGAGGGCGTTGGAAGTTATCTTCCTGGGAATGATGTTCTGGAGCATCTTGGAGGTGGAGTAAGAAGATGTCAGGTGGAAAAGAACTCTTTTTGGAATCAAATGTGACCGGAGCCACTGGTTTCTTTGGAGCAGCTGTAACGGCATCATTTGGGAGCTGCCATCACTAAGGTTGTGGGATACTGGGTCCACCTCAGTCCTGCCAAATCAGAATCAGAGTTGCAATAGTAAATAAGCCCAGGTGATTTAAATGTTCACATTTGAGAAACACTTGGACTAGAAAACAAGGAACTAACAAAGATGGGAGGAATGAGGATGGGAACAGACCACTTGCTAAGGAGTTTGGAGACTCTTTAACACATGGGATTGATGAGAAAATGTCATATTATCAGGAAGTACATACATGACAACACTTAATGCAAGGTGTCTTTAGACCTCCATCAGAAAGTGCTTCACAAAAGCGGTCTTCAGATAAGTTTGAGAAATGCCAGACATTATTCTCTCAGGCAATGGAAACGAACAGAGTATACCAACATTCTGAGAAGCTGGCATTGAGGAAAATCATTACCGTAATCATTTATCCAAAGAAGTCCCAAGGGTCTTTCAGGTTTATTCCACAATGGTACCCTTTATAGCTGCACAGCTGTTAATACCTGAGGGACAGTGGGTGGCATTTTGCAAAACACATTTGGGGAAATACTGGCACTTAATTCCCAAACTTCAGACACTGCTTTATCTTAGTAGCATAATCAGCTGTCTAGGTTTGCTTGGCATTGAGGTTTGCTTGGCATTGGCTGGAAGCTGGGCTGTCATTACAAAAATCCTGGACAAATCGGTGAATTTGACACTCATATATATTATGAGCAATTTTCTTTAGGTGGACTCAGCTTTTTTCTTTAAATGCTTTTTTCGAACTTACTCAAATAGAGTCATTTACAAATCTCCACATAAGGAGTCCCTGGATAGTTTCCAAACTGATAATTGTGTTTCACTTCATGAAGTTGTGATTTGTTTGGTCTGGAATGTACCTTGGAAGGTGGACTTTTTAAAAGGTTCTAAGGGAATTTTAATGTGCAGGAAGGTTTGTTGAAAGCAGTTGTATGTATGGAAATGCAGTTTTGATATGCATCATAAGAACTTAGAAAAAGTATATAATAGAGCAGACATTAACCCGTTCCCCCCAACAACAACAATACCAAAACCATCCTAGCATATTTGGGAGGCCACCAATAAGTAGTAAATATTTCACATTTTGAGAAAGCACTTGTGCAGAGGCAGAGGAAGCATCAGTCTGGCCCAGAAGTTACATGACCTGAGCTTATTTGATGACAGTTGTGACTGGAAAGGATGGTGGAGAATACAGAACTGTTAGGAGATTGGAAAGATGAGTTGACCAACTGGTAAGTGATTTGATCTATGGGGTTTGGTAGAAAGAGAATCTCCTTTACTCTGGAGATAGGTGGAACTTTCACAAAATAAGGAGGAGTGGGGAAGGCTTAAGGTGGTTCAGTTTGATAAATTCTGTTTGAGAGGCCTTTGGGACATCCCAGTGGAGCTGTCTCGTGAGTGGCAAGATTAGTAGTAGCTGAAATGATAGGACTGGGCTAGAGAAGTGAGTGCTGGTACCTCAGGAAGTTCAGGGTGAAGATCAGATTGCTGTGTGTAGACAGTGAGACAATGGTCTGCCTTCCCTGCTTGAGTGCAGGGACAACCTGAGGAGGGAGTCTGGGAACAGCCTGAGGGAGCTGGAGCCTTGCTGAAGAAAGTATCTTCCTTCACTTGCTGCTGGAAGAATTATCACCTCCTAGGTAGTCCAGTGAACCATATAGATACGAGCCTTTGAGGACATTTTGTCTTGATAATTTGGACATCATTGGTTATGTTTGCGGAAGTTTAGCCTGAGGGCGGAAATGAGATTATTGTGGATAGAGGACCTGGCTAGACCTAGTGATTCCTTTAAAAAAGTTTTAACTGAAGAACTTTTTGAACGTTCTTGGCATAGTTTGGGGCCTTTGGAATAAATCTAAGTTTGTTGGGGAGTAGTCATGTTCTGCTTACTTATGGAAATTACTTCAGTGAGGACTAAAGATTTCAAGGAATTGTCAGATATTTACAGAAAAATTGTCAGCATCCTCTGGGAGATCCATTAAATGACTTTGCTTTCAAACCATAGCTTCTTACCATTTTTTTCTCTATCTCTACCTACCCATAGCTTTTTATATTATTCCCTGGATGCAACAATGTCAGGTTCTGAATTTGTGTTTGTAAATGTAATTAAAATTTTTTATGGTGATGATAAGGCAGTGTATGGTTAAGTATTCAACCTTTGATCCTTGATTCGTAACTCCACATTTGTGGAGGATTTATAGTTTACTAAATCAATACCACATCGGATGGGGATCTTTAAGTAACATTTGTTGTTAAAAAAAAAAAAAATTGGACCAAAATCATTATTGTTTCATTTTATAGTGAAAAAGAAGCCAGCCCTTAAGTTTAAATCTATTGAGGTGGACTTGCCAGAGATTATTGACTTCGTGGTAGATCCAGTGATGGATAGAATCTGTTGTCCTGGTGTGGTATTGTATCCATTATATTGGGATGGATGGGAGTTGGGGTGCCTCCACTGTTTTCTTTTTCACATTCCTTGAGGATAGGGACCATGTGTTCACCATTGAGTTGTTTATTGATTTCACTCACAGTGGTGTATGTATACGCTGGGAGGTGGTGGGCAGAAGGGCCTGTTGGCCCAAGCTTCCCACTTGTTTATGTGACTTTTGAATCATAGACCCAGATACATGCCTGCAGGACTTAAAGAAGGTGTCAAAGTGCATATACCTTTGAACTTATGAATCATTACTGGACTATTAAAATTATTTTGAGACTAGCCCAGTATGTTTTGCAAATATTTAAAACAGTTTCTGTCCCTGTTTTGGCATTTCTTCATATTTTCATTCCAGAAATCATCTGCAGTGAAGTCTCCCTGAACTTCAGAGTGGCCTCCTTTGCGTGTGAGCTGCTAGTTGTGTGGAGCTATGGGAAGATGACTCAGCCCTTGTCATAAAGCTCACAGTCCGGCAGGTCTGGTCCTTGGTGACCCTACAAGGCACACAGTGGGTGCTCAATAAGTACTTGGGATTCTGCATCAAGAGAGGTTACTTTATGTTACACATTTTTCCTTTTTTCACAATGTGCCTCTGCCACATTTTAAAGAAAAAGAATCTTTCCCCTGAGGCATTAAGAATATGGAGTTAGGATGTGGGGAAATGGAGTGATGAAAGGGAATAAAGAAAGAATCAGCGGTTTTAGAGAAGAGATGAGAGGTTGTGAGAGGTTTTGAGTGAGCGGTGAAAAGTTGAAAGAAAGCAGGAAAGAGTCGCTCAGGGGAAATTGGAAAGATATGGAGACACTTATAAAAGATTGTATTGAGGAGGGAGAGGAGGAGACAAGAGTAATTCAAATCTGATGAGGGATTTGATTATAGCCACAGGACTAAGTCTATTCTTGCACTTTTTCTTCCTTTGCTTAGGGCTGGTAGTATATAATCATGTTTAAGTAGATTCATGTTTAAGAATCTGTACTTCAGAATACATTAAAATTTATTATTTTTAGGGAATCTTGGCTTGAGGAAGAGGAATAAAATTGTTACTCCTTTGTATTTACATTGAAATTTCAAGCTACTGTTTCATTATGAAGTAAGGAACTTTTTAGTTACTGAGGAGATGGATGAGTGAATGTTAGGTCATTAGAAAATGTACTATTAGGAGCTGGTTTCTCTTGTGAGGAGAGAAAGGCAAAATATGAGTCAGAACATAAAGCATTCTATTCTCTCTTAAGTCAGCCATCCTCCTGCTGAAGCACCATCAACCCAACAAGAATAAGCCTGACATTTCTAACTGGCCATTTGTAGCACACTCTGTAGTCTATTTATAAAACCTTTCCCCTAAGACCACCCACCGCTTTGCTTTGACTATCATGTGTAAAGTTGGCACCTATGCTGAGTGGGGCACAGGTGGGTTGTATTTTAGGGAAGGTGCTTTAAGTCAGTGTGCCACCTAGAACTGCCATCTATGGGTCTGAGTGGGACAGCTTTTTTGTGAAGGATCCATCAGTTGTTCATTGGCATTTATGAAAATGTTAAGAGACAGTACACTAGTCCCTAACATTGGGAGACTGTAACATTTGTCTTATTGATAAACACTGCTGTGCCTTTTGTATTTGCCAATTCTATGGCAAATACAAAAGGAACATCCATCTTTGCTCTCCATCTTACATTGATTTTTGTGTTGTCTTGTATTTGGCTGGTGATTGAGATAATCACCAAAATTTGATGCAAAGGAGATGACTATGAATCTATCTATAAGAGGTGTGAAGTGTTAGTAAATATGCTCCTACCCTCTTTTGTCTTTTCATACATTTTTAAGTCTATTTGGTTTATGCTTTTATCTGTTCAAAGGAAAAAAAAATTAATACCAGCTACGTGTAAGGCCCTGTGCTGATATGTGTTGGTGACACAGGGACCGCAGGAGCTATTCCTGGTCTTGGGAAAATTCACAACTTAGTGAGGGAGACACCTGAATCAGTGGTGACAGTGAAGCTTGGCAGGTGTGGCTGTCACAGGTGTGCAGAGGTGCAGCAGTAGCCCTAGAGCAGAAACACCTGACCTACATGCTAGGAAAGATGTGGGGAAGGTTCTGACTTAAGGAGAAATTAAATGATGAGTTAAAGAAGGAGAAATCACCTTGGCACTGTAGGGTAGAGGTGTTCTAGCATAGGAAACGTTCAGGGCAAAGGTGAAAGGCTTAAGGAGAGCATGGTGTGTACTGGGCACCACAGGTAGTTTGCCGAGAGTATGTGTGGTAATCGGTATGACATGAGAAGAAGTGGGTGAATGCTATATCATGAAGAGTCTATATTCTATGCTGGACAATTCAGATTGTATTCCCAGACTGTGCTATTAGGGAGTAGGAAAGAGATTGTTTAGATTTCGGTTTTGGAACAATCACTGATAGTGATGATTGTATTTATCGATGATAAACAGTAAGGACTGAGTTGTGTGTCTCTCCTCTCCCCCTTTACCTTTCATATATTGACTCTAATCCCCAATGTGATGGTTATATGAAGGTAGACTCTCTGGGAGGTAAGTAGGTTTAGAAAGGTCATGAGGGTGGAATCCCTCATGGGATTAGTGTCCTTATGAGAAGAGATACCAGAGAGTTTATAGCCTCACATGGAGAAAGAGAGCAGAGAGAAAATAAAGTCACCATTTGTAAATGGGGAAGAGAGTTTGCCTCAAGAGCTGAATTGGCTCATACCTTCTTCAGCTCAGCCTCTGAGCAAAGAAACTTCTGTTGTTGAGATTATGCCTCAATATTTGTTGTGCCAACCTGAGCAGAAGTGTACAGCCTATTTATTATTTTGATAATTGTGTATCATGGAGCTGTTTTTTCTAACTTAAGTTTTAGTTTTGAGTTATTAAGATATGACTGCTATTTAAGTTTTACAGAGAGCTTTTTCAAAGATCTCAACATACTATTTTTTTTTTAGACTAGGTCTTGCTATTTTTGCCTGTGGAATCACAGACTCATGTTGCCCGGGGTACCACAGACTCAAGCAATCCCCAGCCTCAGCTTCCCAGATAGCTGGGATTATAGGCTCACACCACTACACCCAGCTGTATTTTTTTGGAAGTAGGTCTTGCTATGTGTCCCCAGCGGCACTCGAACCACAATCCCTGGCCCTGGCTGTGGCTTCCTAGGCTGCTGCTTACAGGCATGCACCACCATG
>PVHY01011630.1:0-47261 GCA_004024945.1 Uropsilus gracilis | reverse complement strand
ATGTAAGACTCAGAATACTTCAACATTGTCCAAAACCTTTCTCAGTATTGTCCAAAGTCCTTTCCCAGATTGCCCCAAAATCCTCAGTCTCTCAGTCCTGATCATCTCACCAATGTCCAGACAGAGTCCATCTCCAGACTCTTGAAGACATGTTCCTTTGACTGCTCCTCCTTGTCTTCCACGCTGTCTTCTCCTTGTCACCTTCAGGTAGCAGGAACTCCACGGTGACAAACCAGCAAAGTTCACTTTCTTCTCAGGCCTAACTTTTGCACGGCCTCTTTCAGACATAAATCAAACTCAGCAAAGCAAACTCCAACACGGAGTTCAAATCTGCAAACTACTTAACTGCATTCAGCACACATGCTGCCAGCATGGGCCAGCCGAGGGTTGCAGGCCCTCAGTGGCCACATGGCCAAGCTCACATGGCTCACATCTTTACAAGATGGCCGATTCCCATCTCCTCTCCCACTGAACCTCTCTCTCTATCCAGTCTCCATATTCGAATCTGCATCGAATCCTTCTCTTTGTTTGCACACCCTTTATATCCCCTGATTTCCTACCTTCCAGGAAATCTGTTTCACCTTGACTATTTCACCTCTTTCTTCCCCCTGCATCCCCCTGAAGGGAAATTCCAGCTAAGGTCATTCCCCCATTTTAACATTACCTGTCCTTGAAATCTGCAATCTTAAACAGGAGGGGGGGGGGCACACCCTATCACTATCTTTCTGACTGATTTCAACCCCTTCATCAATTTTAATCCCTTGATTTCTTAGTCATCTTCACATTGTAAAGGCAAGATTGAAGCCCCTTAAGAACATCTAGCTCTGTGAGAGGCAGCATCAGAAAGTGAATTACAAGGAAAACAAGATGTGGCTGTCTATAGAAGGGGTGCCATACAGAGAAAGTCCTTGTGGAATCCAAATCCACTTTACTTCCAGGATTGCAGGTCTGAGAGTACAAATCCACTGTATCTTCAGGATTGCTGTTCTAGTGTCTTGACAATCAGTTCAAGTTCTGGGGTGCCATAAATCCTCCTATAGATGAGTGGGGTGGTCTACCAGCAGCTTAATAGGTTCACACACACCTCCTCCCTCTGATTCCATGATGAGCAGAAAACTTCTGATCGTGACTTGTGTTAATATTCTTACTCCTACTGGTCCCAACACCCAGCATCTGCAGTTCTCTGGAGGGTTCTCTTTGGCCTTCCAACTTGATCTGCTTGAATGGTGTAGAGTGGTGGAGAGGGAGCAGTCAATTCCATTAGAAAAATTAATGCTTATCTGTCTCCTGGAAGCAACTCTTAACCAATGATAGTTGGGAATTTGGAAAATTCCTCTGGTGGGACAACTAAAAATGTTCTATACTCTCTTCCAGAAGTCCTCAGAGGGAATGAACCCGTTATCCACAGCAGAAACTTGACTGATTTCCTTCCTTTCCCTCTCCCCGCACCCTCACTGTTGCTACATGATTCCACTTCTGATTAAATTGCGTTCTCTAGCCCCGCATGGTGGCTCGTGCTTGTAAGCTTCAGCCTATGAAGCGGCTGGGGCTAGGGGTCGTGGTTTGAGTCCCACCTGGGGCCTAGTTCCAAAAATATAGCTGGGCGTGGTGGCACACGCCTGTAATTCCAGCTACCTGGGAAACTGAGGATGGGGATTGCTTGAGTCCGTGGTACCCCGGGCAACGAGAGCCTGCGGTTCCACAGGCAAAAATAACGAGACCTAGTCTCAAAAAAAAAAAAAAAAATTGTGTTCACTAAATTCTTCCTCTAGTCTTCTGGGAGGACATAAACTAAAATGGGGTGATCATGCCCTGAGGCCCAAAAGGCATGTCTGCTCCCAGTGGTGGTTGTGGTGTTCATTACACATTCATGAGCTGGCATTCTCATCTATGGATTATTGCATATTTAGGCTTCCAGGTTCCATTTCAAAAAACACTTATCATTTTCAATTGTGATCCTAGGAGCTGACTGGGCTCACCTGTTAGTCTTCACGTGGCTCCTTCAACCCAGGAATTTCTTCTTGAATATTCCTGGTGTTTGAGTGGGGAAAACTTAAGGAGTCAGAGCAGCCAGGCATCTCCAGTCTCTCTCCCACTCTCTCTTTTTTTTTTTTTTTTTAGACTAGGTCTCGCTACTTTTGTCTATGGAACCGCAGGTTTTTGTTGCCCGGGGTACCACAGATTGAAGCAATCCCCAGCCTCAGCTTCCCAGGTAGCTGGAATTACAGGCACGCGCCACCACACCCAGCTATTTTCTTTTGGAACTAGGTCTCACTACAGGCCCCAGGTGGGACTCGAACCGCGATCCCTAGCTCCGGCTAGCTTCATAGGCTGAAGCTTACAAGCACGAGCCACCGTGCCGGGCCTTCTCTCCCACTCTCTTTCAGGGTGATCAGGGTTCCAAAAGAAGGTGCTGGGGGAGGGGAACCAGCAATGATATTGCTTTTATGACCCAGTAGCCAAAATTCCATGGTATCACTTTTGTTTTCCTGAAGAGAATCACTCAGGTTCTTCCTTATTCAAGGGGGCAATCTCAAGGAATCTGCAGATATATTAAAACTCTGCATCAATGGGTCATGCTACTTTGAGAAGCTCTGCCCTATTTTTCTTCAATTACTTCCGCTAATAACATCTCATCTTGGCTTCTGTCTGTTATGCAAGAGTGGCTCAAAGGCATCTGGACAAAATCAAGCCATATCTGACGCTTTAGAAGCTAGGGAAGAATGGAAACCAGTCCAGAAGGCTTTTTATCAAAAAAACATTTGTAGAGCAGGAGAATAAATTTCCCACTACCTCTCTGATTTCTTCTCAGGTTGATTAAGAAATTAAATCAACATCAAGATTTCGTTGGAGGGTAATAGTAGCACCTGTGCATATGGACTAAAGATGTAATCCCAGAGTTATATGTGAACATCTAAACAACAGATACATTTAGCAACAGCAATAATATCAGACAGATAAATAGTAGGGAAAAAATGTGGATTTGTTTTTAATCCTGAGCTAAGGAATGGGATCAGGTTCTCGGACTTCAAGGTGAGAAGAGGGTACTTACATGACAGAGGACAGGGTGACTCATATAACAGAAACTAGATACTCTGTAGTTAGAGGTTCATTCTACTGTAGCAGTAGATTTCTCCCATAGAACAGTTATTTATGGTAAAAATCCTAGTTCAGGGTTGGATCTCCAATTCTCACTTGTCTAGGTAGTTAAGGGGGGGTTGTAGAAGTTTCTCACAAGTCTGTTAAGACCTCAAGTTGACCTCTGCTGGAAATAATCCACCTCCTGAGGTGACCCAATTAGGGAAAGGGAAGACTTGATCTTTGGGGAACTTTATATTTCATTTGAAAGCAGTGAATGAAAATGAATGTTCTCCTTTCATGTTGTGGAAGTCTGGCTTCTGCATTTAGTACAGCTTTAAGGATAGAAGTTAATTAGTACTTATTGTGGTTCTTTCATTTTCCTCATGGGTTTGCAAAACCCAAGAATATTGAATGGGAGATACAGAGGAATAATTAGATATATATTTTTTATGACAAGTACTTCTTTAACTTTTCAAAGCATCACTAATTAACATAACCGTATGTCTTTAAATTTCACATTCTCTCTAAATTGCTACACGTATTTTCCCATAGCAGATTTATTAATATTAGTCAACATTTCTATAAGAAATTATTCTATAAAATTTAGGTCAAAGAATTAGAAAAGGCAAGATTAAATACTCAAATATGCAAATACCTACTAGAGGAAATAGAAAATAGTAAATTAAGTGAATGCTTATAAAATAATAGTCATTAAATTTTAGTTGCTAGGCAATTTCACAAACGTGTTTGAAATCAACTTGATACTTTTAAATATGGCAAGTAGGAATTAAAAATAAAGATAGCACTGCTTTAACTCATATGATATACTCAAAGGCTTTTCTTTATGTTTGATACAATTCTCCAGGATATGGCTCTGAGCTTCAGGAACAGTAGACTAAAAGGAAAAGTTATTTATTTACTTCACTGTCTTTTGACTTCCTTTCACATTATTACTTAATGTTACATAAAGATAAATTTTGGGGAAAATTTCACTTGTATTTCTACCTACCCAGGACTGTTTTCACAGAATGTTTTTCTACCAAATCTTTGTTAACCCTACATATAATGGTATTATTGGGGTATATGTTAATATTTTATTTAGGAAACAGATATTCTCTGTGTTGTTACAAGGGTTTGTAATCACTTGTTAATGGATAATAGTTCAATGTACCAAGTTGTACATGACTCTTTCACATTGTGCAATTTTAGGTTCTATTGTTTTTGGTCATTACCAAAATATTCAGGTCTGATCAAAAAAGCAAGAAGAGTTTTCCCATAGTGGTCACTCTGTCACAAATGTATTTGTGGTGTGGTGGTATTATCTCTTTATAGCCAATGTGAAAAAACTAATTTTCTTCAACCTAATCTGCAGCATAGTATCTGGATTTGAAAATGTGGTTATTGTTTTTTATTCATAGATTGTACATTTTCAATTTTGTCTGTCTGTTAAAATTTACTTCTAATTCCCATATTGATTTGAACAGTTGCACAGTGGTGAGAAATTTGAGTGTCCTGACACACATGGATGTGGTCAAGACACACTCCTTTTTAAGCTCATATACATAAACAAGTATCCTTCAAATGGTCTATTTAGTGCCATATTTTCTGCATTTTTATGCTTTTGCATTCATCAATCATCAATTTATGTCAAATAAGGTGTCTTTTAGTGAGACACAAATAAAGCAAGGTTATGAATTGATGACCAGATGTTCATAGGAATTCATTGTTTGTGGTGATGTTATGGATTATAACTACCTAGAATGATGAGCAGCAACTGTGTTGGGATGGTGTCTCAATAGGAAAATGAAATGAAGCTCTTCCCTAGTTCCTAAATAAAAATACAGAAAAACAAGAATTTCCAGCTCTTCCAGAGAATAATGGTAGTGGGATTCCTCTTTGTACTAATCCCTTTATTTCATAATGTTCTTCAAAACTTTCTTTTTCCTGCCCTATTATCTATGTGGAGAACCTATGCCCTTTGACTTCCTCTTGTATTTGACCAATGTGGTACCCAGCAAGATGGGGGAAGGTAGAAGGTGACAGAGATCACAATACTTGTTCCCCAATCCTCCACATGGTCCAGCTGAGACTCCCTGGCCTCTTCTAGATCCTTGCTTCATCCTTCAGACTTTGAAGTATGAGTGGCTGCTTGCTGTTAGTCAGCTGCAAACA
Organism: Uropsilus gracilis; assembly: GCA_004024945.1. NCBI lineage: Eukaryota > Metazoa > Chordata > Mammalia > Eulipotyphla > Talpidae > Uropsilus > Uropsilus gracilis. The sequence goes on along the minus strand of PVHY01011630.1, from coordinate 42,008 downwards.
ATGACTGTACTCTGAGATTCCCCTTCTCCTGCAGTGCTGTGAATGTCCTCTACAAATAAAGCTTGTTGCAAGTTTGCCTCTGTTTTCTGGAATGACACTAACCAATACTCCCAGCTCACTGCATGAGGTCAATATATCCTTGAAGCCCTAAAGCAGAAAAAGCCAGTATGAGAAAAAACAATCTTGGGCCAGTCTTACTCATCATGATCATGGGTATAAGAATCCAGAACGAAACATTAGCAAACACACCACACTAGGTGGTTATAGATATAACCTCAGAATTTTCAAAAAATTTAAATGTACAATTAAAGAAAGCAACTTTATGAGATTGAGTTTCTAAATAAAGCATCAAAACTCAAACCTTAAAAAAAAATCAATACATTCATTCCATTAGCATTAAAGATTTCTTTTCACCAAAAGAACATAACTCAAATGAACAGACAAAACCACAGCCCAGGAAAAGATATTAAACACATAAACAGGTCAACATCGAGAAACAAAAAGGAGCTCCAATAAATATCCTGTTCTCTCATCTTAAGGTATTAGAAAAAGAAGAACAAACAGACCCAAAATTCAGTAGATAAACAATTAAAATAAGAGTAGAAATCAATGGAATAGAAACAAAAGAGATAGTCCAAAAACCATTGAAACCAAAAGCTGTTTCTTTGGAAAAATATACAAAATAGACAAAAATGCTGCAAAATTCAGTAAGAAAATAAGAGGAAAATTGTAAATAAAAACATGAACAATGACAGAGAAGAAATTATAAAAGATGCTGCAGAATTTCAGAGAATAATTGACGACTACTATCAACATGTATATGCCAGCAAATTCAATAACCTAGAAGACATGGAAACATTTTTTAAATTATACAATCATTGGAGACTGAAGAGGGAAGAAATAGAAATCTTGAACAAACCAATCACAAACAAGGAAATTGAAACAGTAATCAAAATTCTCCCAACAATGGCCCATGACCATCTGGTCTGGTCTTTATAAGTGAATGCTACCAACATTCAAAGATTAACTAATATCTATCTTACTCAAATTTTTTCCCAAAAAACGAATAAAGAAGGAACACTTCTAAATACATTTTATGAGTTCAGCATTACTCTAAAACCAAAATAATAAAAAAAAATGCAAAACGAGTAAACTACAGACAATTTTCCCTAATGAATACAGATGTAAGAAATCTTCAATAAAATAGCAATGTAATTATCACATTAACAAAAAGAAAGCTTGCCGGGCACGGTGAGTCGTGCCTGTAAGCTTCAGTCTATGAAGCAGCCGGGGCTAGGGGTCGCGGTTCGAGTCCCGCCTGCGACCCGTAGCGAGACCTAGTTGCAAAATAGCTGGGCGTGGTGTGCGCGCCTGTAATCCCTGCTACCTGAGAAGCTGAGGCTGAGGATTGCTTGAGTCCGTGGTATCCCGGGCAAGAGAGCCTACGGTTCCACGAGCAAAAATAGCGAGACCTAGTCTCAAAACAAAACAAAACAAAAAAAAAAACCGAAAAACAAAAAGAAAGCTGAAAGAATAAAATCTTATCTATAGATTCTGACAAAGCATTTGATAAGCTCTAACATCCACATATGAAAACCGTCAGAGGTCTACTGCCATACCGCCCTGAACGCGCCTGATCTCGTCTGAAAACCATCAGAGAACTGGGCATAAGTGGAGCATACCTTATCATAATTAAAGTCATTTACAACAGATTTACAGCTAATATCATTCTCAGTGGTGAAAAAATGAAAACGCTTTTAAAATAAAATTTTATTTATTTTTATTCTTTAAATAAAAGCCTCAGTAAATGGTTTGGGAATACCTCCCCCTCCCTCTGGCGCTCCCTCTATTCACCCAAACCCCTCTCTTTGTTGTTTGCTAGTCTGTATTAAGTCCATTAGCCTTTCATTAGTCTCTTTCTTTCCTGTGACAGTGTCTTTTTATTGGGTGAGGGACTATGTTCTTGGGAGCCGGCGAAACATGTTGGTAGGTTTTCAGTGTTAAACTGAACTTTAAACTTGCGTTGGGTAGCCAGTCTATATTTATTTGTGGTTTGTCCACGTTTGTTCGTTGCAGGCTGTCTTCTCCAATCCCTTCTCTGTGTTGTTTTGCTGTTTTACCTTATGCTTTTGGTGTCTGGTTTAGGGGGCCTCACCCCTAGCCAGTGTCAGTGAAGAAGTCTCTCTGTGGATATGGGAATCTGTGAATGACCATTGTAGAGAATCTCCTCAGCCTCAGATTACAGCTTTTCTGTGGGGTTGATACCCCCACTTTTTGGCTTTCCTCTCCCAATGGTGTGGCGCCTTGCTCTCATAGAAGACATCACAGAAGTGAGGTATTGGCTCTTCCAGACCTGGTGAGTGCTTAGGTGTGCATTTGTGACATTATGCTTCCATAGTTGTTTCTCCAGTCTTGCATGCACTGGTTCTCTTGATATTCCATCTCCTGTGTCCAGCTCAGACTTGTGGGCTGGATTTTTACCTGGCCCTTCTCACCCGTTCTATGATGGGGTTTGTATTATTTATGTTCTTCCTCCTCCCGAAAATTAGCTAGAGTGAGAGTGAAATGTAAGGTGCTACCCTCCCCCTACCCCCGCCTCTGCGCTATTACCTCCCTGCATGGGGGTGGGGCCTGGATGGCCAGGCAGGTGAAGACCCAAGTCCTCTTGGGCTCAGGGCTTGGATGAACCATGCCTTGGTCCTATGACCTGCAGATGGCTGCTCCATGCAACCATTCGCTGGTGGATGGGGCTAAAACCCCACCCAACCCCCTTCCCAGGCTCTCTGGGCACAGGGGGCCTACCCAGGGTTCCACACTGGCTCCCCACTGGCAAAGGAGCTCCAAAGGCCAAAGAACTTGGGCATGCAGGCAGCCCTCAAAAATGAAGTTTTTCCTCTAAGATCTGGTACAAGACAAAGACATCCACTCTCACTACTATTATTATTCAGGATAGTATTGGAATTAGACAAGAGAAAGACAAAAAGAATCCAATTGGCAAAGAGATAGTTTTAAAAATCAAACTATTATTTGCATATGATATGGTAATATGCATATGTATAATATGCATAGAGAGCTCTAAAGAGTCCATGGGAAAATTAATTGAAACAATTAGTTGAGCAAAATGGCAGGCTGTAAAATCAATACAAAAAATTGTTACTTTCCTTTATACAAGGTGATAGAAGAGGAAGAAATGAAGAAAGCAATCCTAACTGGGCATGGTGGCATGCACCTGCAATTCCAGTTACTTGAGAGGCTGAGGCTGGGGATTACTTGAGTCCATGGGCTCGAGACAACCCTGGGCAACATAGCGAGACCTAGTCTCTTAAAAAAATAAAAGAAAGTAATCCCATTTACAATCACACCAAAAAACAAAAAATACCTAGGAGTAAAATATCTACCAAGGAAATTAGAGACCAATAAAGATAACTATAAGGCACTGCTAAAAGAAATATAAGATATAAAGAAATGTTCACAGATTGGAAGAATAAACATTGTGAAAATGGTCACCCTACCCAAAGCAATATACGGATATAGTGCAATTCCAATAAAAATATCAATGATATTCTTCAAGGAAATTCTTCATTCTTCAAAGAAAACTATTGAAATTAATATGGAATCAAAAAAGACCTCTGAATAGCCAAAGCTTTTCTCACATTAAAAAAATAATTAAAATAAAAATAGACACATAGACCAGTAGTGGAATAGCCCAGATGTAATCCCACATCTATTTGGATAGTTAATCTAGGCAAAGAGCTCAAACACATATACTGGAAAAAGGGTGTTGCTTCAATAAACTGAACAGTTGCAAGCAAAAAGAATGAAACTAGACCACTATCTTATATCATACACAAAAATCAATTAAAAGAGAACAAAAGACTCAGATGTAAGACCTAAAACCATAAAATACATAAAAGAAAACATAGGCAAAACACTTTTTGACCTAAGTTTCAGTGATGTCTTTAGGGATTCACCCTGATAGCAAGGTAAACAAAAGAGAACAAAACTGGGATCACATCAAACTAGAGAGTTTCTGCTTAGCAAAAGAAACCATAACTAAAGTGAAAAGACACCCTACTGAGTGGAAGAAAGTACATGCACACTAAACATCTGATAAGGATTTGATATTGAAATTCCATGAGAATCTTCAAGAACTCAACTAAAGGGAACAAACCAATCATAAAGCAGGCAGAATTGCTGAACAGGTGCTTGCCAGAAGCTATGAGCTGACCAACCAGGACTCATGCTGGGAATGAAGAAAATTTCATTCCACTCTTATTTGTTTTCAGAACACTGAAGATGGAATTGCATTATCTGGTGGGCAGAGGTGATGTCTCCGTTTCTCCAATATTTACCCTTAGAAACATTCTTTAGGAGATTATCCCCTGCCCCCAAGTATCCCACGGGAACTAATGTTTTACCTAATTTGATTTTGCTTGAGCCACTTCTTACCCTTGTCTGGAACTATGAAAGGACTTGTGGGGGACAATAAAGTTGCTGGATGATTCATACTTTCATTCAGTCCCATCCTCTTTGGCTGTGTCAGTCTCTCTTGTCCTTTCTCATGTCCCACACCCCAGCTCTTTATGGATACTTTTCTAAAGAAGGCATACAGGCACATGAAAAATTGTTCATCATCATGTACTATTAGAGAAATGCAAATCAAGACTACACTTGTGAGAATGGTTCATACTGAAAAGATCAGAAGTAACAAATGCTGGCAAAGATGTGGAGAAGAGGGAACCCCCCTCTGCTGCTAGTGGGAAAACATCCTTGTATTGCACATATATGAAAAAAAAAACAAACAAAAAAAATTAAAGATAAAGAAATCTATGAATCAATGGAAGACAAGCTTACATCACATGTTTTGCCTATGTTTTCTTCTATGTATTTTACGATTTCAGGTCTTACATCTGAATTTCTTATCCTCTCTTAATTGATTTTAGTTTATCATGTGAGATAGTAGAACTTGGTTCTCTTCAGCTTTTGTTGCTGGTTGCTTTAAGAGGACAGTTTTCTGCTCGTGGAAGTAAGGTAGCAGGAGAAGGCAAAAGCAGAGGGAATGTAGTAACCTGAAGAACCTGTGTGATTTTCATTAGCTTTCAACATGGAACCAGAACCTTATTTAAATGGAGTGGACTATTTAGCAGCTGGTAAATCAATATTGTATTGTGGAAAACATCTGTGGAGAGGAGATCAAAGGCTGCATAAGGATGATGGCCTGTCACCAAATCCCTCTACCTTTGGGGTTCCTATCCATCTCAGTTCCAAAAGGAAATCCTGTGTAGATGGTGAGAATGCTCAGTATCACATTTCTGATCTTTGAAGCCTTATGATCTCTCAGGTTTCTTAGTCTGCAAGGAGAAGATACACCCTTGACCTTTGTGGGGTGATGTCAGCTTTGATCCATCTTGTCCCACTTCATGTCTGGTGACATTCTGCTCCTGCTTTGGCCTGCTCTCTGGGACCAGCGGGCATTTGCAGTCAAGATCTGCCTTATCATTCTGCTGCAGCCCCAGGGATGCAGGCTCAGGGCTGCAGTGGGGCTATTGCTGGTCACTGGACAGTGCTCCTCTGCAGCTTTACTTGAGGGCATGTAGTCTGCTGAGTTTTCCTTTCTGGAATGACTTTGAGGGGTTTCTGGCAGCAGGCAGAGTCTCATTTAGCTTTGCTTCATGCCTGAGTTATACCCAGATGAGCAGCCAGTCCATAGAAGGACTATTTAGGGGACAAAGGTAGTGCTACAAAAAAGAAAAGAAAAAACATCATAGAGGGTGGGTGGAAGTACACAAGGAGACCAGCACCATGGTTTGCCAGGGTTTATTTGATCTCCCAGAGTGAGATAATGCATCATAGCAGATGCAGGCTCATAAGATGGTGTTACAGCATGACTTTTCCTTAGTCCAATGTCATATCTTCCAGGGAAACACCTCTGTGATTGACTTCAGTGGTCCTAGGGCTAGAGGGCTGGAGGGAGGTAATCTGAAGCCCCAGGGTGTTTCCATCTGCTTTGCCTTGCAGCCCTGGAGTTATCTCACTTGTTATCCACACAGCTGCGTCCTGTGTGCCAGTGTGCCAGGTAGTTCTGTGCTATTATAAATAACTTTTCACAATCCTATGAGGCATCACACTGATTTTATGGATGAGGATGAAACAACTGATAAGGCACAGTGGGAAGGCTGCCTCCTTCTACACCTCTGACTCTGCTCTCCCTTAATCCCACCCTTCACAGCAGTACCAGACCCCATAGAATCCCCAGGATCCACTGGCCCCAGGAGTTCTGGCTGCCAGAGCTGGGTAGATAAGCTCTACCCATTACTTGCCTTGGAACATCCTGACCTCCGCAAACATGGATTTCCAACTGCTAGAGGATCATATCCCCTTCTAGGAAGCAATGGCACCCAGCTTTGGATTCTCAGTCAGAGGCATAAGGTGTTTAGTAATATTTTTTCATCAAACTGATAGAGGCCAGGGAGAAGGGAAGTCAAGGAGGAGCCTGAAGGTTTCATCTGGATTGGACAAGAGTCAGTAATGTGGAAATAAGACCATGGAGTGAACTAAAGCCGTCTCAGACTCCTCGAACCCATACAGATGCAACTTTAATGCCTGCAGTGACAAGACACATTTCCTCTCTGTTTCCTGATTATATTCCCCTGAGAACAGGACTGACACAGAAATCTCAAGCCTGGGCTGTAACAGGCATGACCAGGAGGGTGTGTAGTTCACAGAGGGACCCCCTAGGCTTCCCTCTGCTGATTTAAGGTGATTTCTAACCTCTTGCCACCATGGCCTTGCTGCCAAATTCAGCCTGTGAAACTGGAGGCCAAGTCTACTGGGTCCTTGAGAAAGATGCTTCCTCTTCCTATGAGGGAGAAAACATACCTTCCTCTAGTTAATGTAGCAAGAAGTGAAAGGGTGGTTTAGGTATAGACAGAAGGGGCCATGGTGCTGACCTACCTGTTTTCATACTTGCACTCCTGAGGCTCTGGTTAAGGCTACTCCTTTCTCACTCAGTGACCAGGTATAAATCCTACAGATAGGCACAAGGGAGTGGCAGGAAGGGAGCCCCAAGATGAGTATCTGTTCCATTTGATGCACTATGCTTATTCCCACACACCCTTCATTCATTATCAATCCACCCACCCATTCATCCATTCATCTGTTCTTTCATCCATCTGTCCATCTACCTGTCTACTCACATAACTGTCTATTCATTTAGACTGCTTTATTGAGGTAGTTATTAACATATACTAAATTTCACATACTTACAGTATGTAATTGGATGAATGTGATATATGTATCACTAATGAAATAATGATGACAATCCATGCAGTGAATACATTTATCATGCAAGCATTTCCTCTTATTCCTTTGTGTTCCCTCCCTCCTGCCCCACCTTATTCCAGGGACACAAGCATTCCTCCTACTTCCTATTATTCCATACTATACCCAGAGCCTTTATTTTTTTTTTCTTTTTTTTTATTACCAGGAACATAAGCATACTGACTAATTTACACTTATGTCATGGAAGGACGAGACTCCCTGTTTTCCTCTTGTTTCGTAGTTGAAAGTGGCCAGTGTACTTTCCTATTACTCCATGGAAACAAACAGGTCCTCTATCTCCCTTATTCTGTGGGCTTGTCTGAACCATAGGGATACCGACTTCTATCTCATTACTATTTCATGAATGTAAAACCAGTTTCTTTGTTTTTTTTTCCTTCTCCAAGAAAATGTCCGGAGATCCTACTTCTCCCTAGGTTTCCTGTTTCCTCCTATAAAACACATTTAATCAACTCCTGCTTTTTTTCTTATTTCATGAACTTAACCAGACTGTATGTATATCCTTTAGTTATGGACATGGTTGTGTCTCCAACTTTCTTCCTTAAAAACTAGGACTTTCCTTTATTTCATGGAAACAATCAGAACTCACATCCCCCCATTCTTTGAAGATTATTAGGTTTGCTAATAACACATTATTAGGCTATTTGTGCATGGACCAGGATCCTTATTTCCCCATCTTGCATGCACACAAGCAGGGTTTTCCTCATGTTCCATGGACATGACCTCATTACATGGACATTGCCATGACCCCATTTTTTTCTCCATTTCCCAGACATAATAGGGTCTCTTCTTTTCCTTGTATCCCTTGGAAATGATCAGAGCACTCAACTTTTCACCTTATTAATAGATATATTAGGGGGCTGTGGCCCCTACTACTGGTGGTGCTACATTAAAATAGCAGCTATTGTTTGTTAGTGGGTGGAGACGTTGAGAAGGGAAGTCACACCTTCTTATATAGGATTAGTATTAGGGGATTTAAAGGAGAGAGAAGAACACAGAACCAAGGAAGGAAGGTGCAGAGAACCAAGAAGGATGGGGAAGAGAGCAGAGGAGGAGTAGGGAGACTGGAGGCCTCAGGACTGCTGCTGCCATGTGCTGCTGCAGCAGGGCAGGGAAGGAAGCCAAGCTGTGAGGAGCCTGGGGGGAAGCATGCTGGAGAAACTTGTGACTTGTGTGAGCATTCTTGGAAACATGGTACTTAAAACTTGGTTTAATTTTAAAACTGTAAAGCTTGGAAGTCTTCCGGAGAGCTGAAGAGAGTTTGCTGTGTTGCCGTTTTCAATGTGAGATGTCTGAAGTGCTTGTTGTGTTGCTGTATCGAGCGAATTTTATTGATGCTGGGCCACTTTGGCGTTGGAGCTGAAAGAATGCTGGAGTTGTGCTCTTTGGAGAAGAATTGATGATGTTATTTTGGTTTTTCTCATTGGATTTGAATTTCTTGCTTTTGGAGAAGGATCGGCCATTTTGGCTCTTTTTGACTTGGAGTGAGTGGAACTGTGTTTTTGAAGGAGTGGCAACTCTGTTTTAACTCCTTTATTTGGCTTGAGGTGGGGCAGCCGACATTTTGTGGATGTACATGCTGCAGCTATGTGCTCTTTGAACTAGAGACTGGACAGTGTGGTCAGATTACCACAGGGGTTCCCTTGTACCCCTCAGTGGCTCTTGTCTAATTTGTCTTTTAATAAGTAAATTTGTTTTTGCCTCCCTCTTAAAGTTTATGTGATCTTGCTACTGCATATGTGGGGTGGAAAGAACCTGGTGTGTGACTGGCTATAAAAGGCTAGTTGTTCCCCTTTGTAAGTTTGGTTAAGTACCCCATTTTGCTTGTTTTGTCACCAGATATCAGATATAATGAGGTTTCCCCACTTTCTTCTTGTTCCATGGAAACATTCAATGCCCAACTTTCTCCTTATTGCATGGAGATCAGATCTAATATTTTCCCTTTCCATGGATTTTATCAGATTCAGTATTTTACTCTTAATTTAAAGATATAACCTTATTTTTACTATATTTCATCAATATAGCTAGGATTCTAGTTAATACATAACTAGGAAGAGGATGAGGGTCCAAACATGGTGGCTGAGGTGGCATGGGGCCCACGGGCATTGGCTTGAGCTGGTGAGAGACTAATGATTATGGGGCAGCCATCGGGCCAGCCTCAGAGAGCGACATAGGACTGTGGTAGGATAGAAAAGCAGAAAGGCCATAAAGTTTTACTGTAAACAAGCAATGGTCTGGGTCAGTTGAATTCATGAGCCTTAGCATGTATAAGTTGATGGTATGTGCTAAAGGAGTCCAAAGAGTTTGGAGATTTGAACTTTGTGTTGGCTCTTGTTTTATCTAGTTTAATTCAGATGTCTTTGGAGAGGCCATGAACAAGGCTTGAGAAGATGGACCTGATGTTGGTTCCTGTTTATTTACCTTGGAGCTTTCCTACTGTCTAAAGATAGATGGCAAAAGAGAAGAGGAATGTTATGTCTTGGACCATGTGTATGGAGGATGTTGAAACAGATACCAAAGGAGGAAAAAGGAATGCCCTGCTTTTGGAACATGTGCTTGTGAATTTAGATTAATTGGACATGTGTTGAGGTGACCAGTTACTAAAAGACAGTTTTGGACATGTGGTGGGGTAACTGGGTTCTACTGAAATCAGGTGACAAAACAGGCAAATAGGGAATTTTATTAAACTTTTAAAAAGAAGAAGCTGGTACTTTAAACCCAGCCACTCATCAGGTTCATCCCAGCTCACACAAGCAGTAGCAAGGCCACACTAACCTTAAAAGGGGGGAAAAACCAGATTTACTCATTTAGAGACAAAATAAACAAAAGTCACTGAGCATACAATGGACCCCCTTTGATTACCTTACCAACCTGTTCATTCTCTAGTCTGAAAATTGCACATGGCTCCTCCAGCCATGTGCATCCACAAAAGAGTAGCTCTCCCACCTTCAAGCCAGATGAAGAGACCAAGATGGCATTGTCACTCTTCCTCCAAAGGCATAGCTATTCACTTGAAGACAAATGAAGAAACCAAGATGGCATAATAGATCTTTCTTCAAAAGACAGCTCCAACATTCTTTTAGTTTCAACTCTAAAGTGGCCTGAAACCAGCAAGACTCACTCCATACAACAGTAGCAACCACTTCAGATGTTTTAAGATGAAAACAGACACACAGCAAGTTCTCTTCAGGTCTCCAGACAATTCCTAAACTTCACAGGTTCAAAGTTAAAACACGTTTTTGAGTACCATGTTTCCAATTCAGCTTACAAAGAACACAAATTTCTCCAGCATGCTTCCCCTGGCTCCTCACTAGCCCAGGCTGTGGATGGAAGCCCACAGCATGGCTTCCTTCTTTGCCCTGCTGCCACACATGCAGTGGCAGCTCCAAGGCCTCCACTCTCCCTGCTGCTCCTCCGCTCCGCTCTCTCTCTTCTTCCCACCTCTTCGCCTGCTCCTCTCCTCCTTAAATCCCTTCACTCTACTTCTCTTTCAAGAAAGCTTGGCTTCCTTTCTCCAAGTCTCCACCCACCAGAGCACAATGACTGTCATCTTAATGAAGCATCACCATGCTGAGGGCCACAGTCCCCCAATTAAACCACAACACCCCTATCATTACATGCTTATTTTGTAGTACATATTTATGTAATCACTTCTATGTTTACTTCTTAGTAATAAATAGTTTGATCACTTTAAGAGTTTGATCTGATCTGGGGATTGCATAGCAAGGCAGGGGGCAACCAAGGGACAGGTCTAAGAATAAAAGTTTTTTCCCAGTTTGGGAAGGAAAGGGACCTGAGGCAAGCAAATAAACATCTAAATGACAAAGGTAACATGTGGAAGCTAAAGGGTTAATAAGACTTTTGCCAGTTTTGCATCAGATTAAAAGGTAAAGGTTTTTCTCTGGTTTAGAAAGCTGGTAAAAAGGTTTTTATTAAAACCTGTCTCCCTCCCTACCCTCCATAACAGTGATGGGGTTCATTGTAGCATATGATACATGGTAATTGGGCATACCAGATATCTTAATCTGAAGGAGTCTGAGAAAACAGGAGAACAGGAAGGTCAATCTGACATCCTACTATCCCTAAATATCCCCTGCAAAGGGCCCTTCAAAGTACCAGGAGGAAGGGAATCATCCTTGTAACCAGAGATGAGGCATTAGAGCCATGAAAGTTATATAGACAAAGCTGTTACTTCACCAGTTACTATCCACAACTCAAACCCCTTCATTTTGCCAATTTTCTTCAAACTTATTGTTTGTCTAAAAGGTATAAAAATGTTCTCTTCTGGTAACTTCTTTAGGTCTTCACTCTCTTGTGAAGGTGCCAATGCACATGCAATTCAATAAAGTTTATTTTATCCTACTAGTGTGTTTTCTGTCACTTGAGTTCTAAGGTTCAGCCCCAGGCTAAGGTATAGAAGCATTTTTCTTCCCTTATACAGGCAAACCCTAATATTCAGGGGTTTTTAGGGTTAATTTTTGAATAAGCCTCAAATTTATTCCTCCCTCACAGGAGACTGAGATTACCTCACAAAGCCCCCCCTGGTCTCACATCCAGATAACAAGAACTGCCAGGTTTACAGGCACAGCAGGATAAAGCAGGCCCTGACTGGTGGTGAGTAAGTGACAGATGAGCAAATAGAAACTCTTTAGAGGAAGCTTAGGGAAGAGTTGATGACTGAAGAGTTGATGAAGAGTTAGATTGTTGGGCCCCAAGGAAGGTAAGTAGACCCTCCCTCTTCCCATTCCATATCCTTATTCCCTTATATTTTAGTTCAACCATTGTCATCACCACAAGCTTTCCCAAGTCACAGAAATGGCTCCCCTCTATCCAAAGCACGAACTCTTAACCATAATAATGGAAGGCCATGACTTGAACCTTTCTTTCTCTACAGATTTGAAGGTAGAGAAAGGGTCTTGTCTACTCTGGCAACTATTTAGAAATTTTTCTTGCCTGAATTACTGGGTGTTATGAAGGTGTTGATAATCAACTTATCTAAGAGTGGGTTGGGCAGCCATTTCCTCAGCTAGGCTTTGTTCAGACTGTGTCAGGGCCTTGAAGGATGGCATTCAGATTCAGGTCTCAATCTCTTTTTAAATGCAGGCAGGCCATCTTTCTTGGGAGAGTTAGTGTTGGGACCCCAGAGACTGAAGAGGAAATTTCTGAGGTCACCAAGATGGCAGTTGCTTGCTGGTGGAGGCCCCTGCTGCTGTTGATGGCCCTGGTCTTGGCGGTCAAGCTGGTTCACTTTGAAGGATGGAAAGGGTTTCAGGAGAAACCCATGAGCAAGAAAAACATGAATTCGACACTCAACTTCTTCATCGAAAGCTACAACAATGCTAGCAATGACACCTACTTATTTCAAGTTGACAAGCTACTCCGAAGTCAGGTGCAGGTCTGTGTCTCACATTCTCTGTATTTGGACAGACTACCCCTTACTTATTTGGACATGTGAGGACACAAGATGGTTTCCAGGAAGAACCAAGCAATGGTTTCACCAAGTTGGGGGACAGAGGGGTGGCTTTGCTGAAATGACATAATTTAGAGTTGTGCAGGCCACAATGACTTTAGCCATATCTGCAACATGCTAGTCTAAGGTCTAGTGTGGAACCCTAGCACCGTGACACTTTGAAGCAAAGGTTTCCCTTGAAAGTCTGAACTGTTCTTCCTTGGGAAAAATCTCCTTTCATTTTTGAAACAAGGCCCTACTAGATTGACAACAAAAAAAAGATGGCTTTGCTTTCTTTAATGGAAAAATATAATCTTGCAAAATATAATCATTCTTAATAGGTTCCTTTCAATAATAAGTTGTGTTTTTTTTTTTTTTTTTTGTCAAATGTGCAGGATTGAAAATTGAAGGATATTTGTCACTGCACCCCACAGTAATCTGACATTATATAGAGAGTTTCTCATTGTACTCTATAGAAATCTGGAATTTACCTGTGATCTACAGAAATCTGGACTTAAACAGAGAATTCTAAGTGTATGCTACAGAAGTCTAAAACTGTGGGAGGATATTTTAGAGGGAGAGGAGCTGGGGAATGAGCCATAGACATCAAGTCATCATCCCTCCTTTTATCTGTTTACTATTGAAAATTTTCACTTGAAGATGACAGAGGAAAGAAAAACTGAAAATCATTTTGTAGTTCAATCTACCCTTGAGGTCAGATAATAAATTATGTATCAAGAGAAGGCAATAAGATAAATTAGTTCAATTAACCAGATGCAGGAAAAATACTCTAGGAGAAAAGGCTTTGGCCAGATAGAATAGCAGTAGAAATTGGAGAAACCAGTCAGCGCAGAGATGCAGATTGGAGTGATATTTCATGTTGTAGGTTCCCTAAGTCAAGAGCATTGAGGAGACTTGGCCACAAGGTGGCATCCTCCACTGGAGTTATCATCAAGTCAGCTTGTTCTCTCCATGTCTTCCAAAGTATATGTGAGAGTCCAATGCTTGTCTTGTGAAATCAATCCAGTGTGATGCATAGTTACCCCTAAAAATCTTGAATAAACTTCTCATGTTATTCAAATGGATGAGTGGACAATGTATCTGTGCCCCATCGTAGTTAGATGACATTGGTTCCTGAGCATCTCTACACTCGCTTCTGCACAACAGTGTAGGTATTATGCAGGAGAGGTGCCTTTGGTAGGCTGCCTGCTCTTGGACTTCAGGCTCCTCTTCTGGGTTTGGTGCCCATTCCTTTTATTAAATCCGGTCAGGTGCCATCCATATTCTCCAGTATCCTCAACAAAAAGTGGGCAGAATAAGAATGAAACCACACATTTCAAGAAAACAATCCAGGAAAGAGAAAGGCCTCTTACTGAAGGGGTGAGGATATTTGCATATTACACACCGACAATGTGTTAATATCCAATATCTACAAAGAACTCAAAACTCAGCAATTAAAAAAAATAGACAACCTCATTTAAAAAGGGCAGAGAATATAAATAGGCACAGCTCCAAAGAAGACATATAGATGGCCCACTGGCACATGAAAAGTTGTTAATTCTCCCTTGTAACTAGGGAAATGCAAATCAAAATAATAAAAGTCACCTCTTACCTGTGAGAATGGCCAACATCCAGAAAACAAGAAACAAGTTGTAGAGTAGATGGGGAGAAGGGATCGCTCATGTATCAACATAGGAATATAAGTTGATACAGTCTTTGTGGAAAGCAGTATGGAGTTTCCTTTGAAAATTAAAAGTAAATATTCCTTTCCACTCCAGTCATCCTATTTCTGGGTATTTACCTCCCAAATATAAAAACAATGATTTGAAGAGATATTTTGCTTATCGCCTACTTTATGACAGCATTATCTACAACTTAAGTGCCCACTGACAATGGCTAGAAAAAGATGGTACATATACAATGGAACACACTGATGCACTGATGTACACAGCGTGTACGTCATTTGTAACATGGGCAAAACTAGAGAGAATTGTGTTTAGTATATGTCAGATGGAGAGACAAACATCATATGTTTTTACTCATATGGAAATAGAACAAACAATGTAAATGAGAGAGAAAGAAACTTGTAAGTTCATAAAGGCTGGTGGTTAGCATAATGAAAGGAAGAAGTGGGGTTAGTAAATCAAGACAAAGGGGCCCATGGTAGGTAAAACATAGAACTGGCCTTTTAGCAGTTAACTTAATGCTGTATGTACATGTTTATTTTCTATAGTGCACTCCTGAAATTTAAATATTATCTCAAGACAAAACAAAGCAGCACATGTGGACACATTTCTATTATTTTGACTATGTCTAATAACAAAGCCTTACAATAAATAAGGAAACACTGAAATATTAAGTTTTGAGTCAATGCTACAGGTTCTCCACCCATGAGATGAAAATGCCAGCATGGGGACTGGTCCCAGCAGCCTGAGGTTCTCCCATGGGTCCTGGGATCACAATGGTGGTAGCCCTGTTGCCCTCCCCTGAGACTTTCTGGGGAGCTTTCCTCGTATCTCCAGTGGAACTTGCCCTCTACTGCCTCTGCATCGAGCACCAAGTCTCTTCTTTGCTGTCATCACTGTTATACGCAGAGAAAGCAGGAAGCTTCCCCCAGCTCTGTCCTTCATCCTCTGACCTCACTAATCCACACATCTATGCAGGGAAGCCAGCTGTTTCCATCCAGCAACAGTA
The DNA here is from genome assembly GCA_004024945.1 of Uropsilus gracilis. Lineage (NCBI taxonomy): Eukaryota > Metazoa > Chordata > Mammalia > Eulipotyphla > Talpidae > Uropsilus > Uropsilus gracilis. The sequence continues at coordinate 26,527 of PVHY01011630.1, read as the reverse complement.
ATCACCAAACCGGTAGTTGGAGATTCCTTCTGGGTATTCTGTCTCTGTGCCACAAAAGGATTTCCCCACCTTTTACCCTTGGGTCTTCATGGTTTCACACTTGGACAGGTGTAGAAGAAGATAAGTCACAATGGTAAACAACTTTGGGCTGCACTTTCAATGGCTGAAGTACTGACCATTCAATTCTTCATATACCCTAGTGGGAAATTGATATTTTTCTCCCCACTTGCTAAATGAGGAAAAAGACTGCTAGGTACTTACTGGTCCAGTGTCTCAGCATTACTCAGTGTAGACAGTGTGCCCTAAATCACTGGTACTCCTAGGCCCATGTTGTGTTGCTAAAGTGCCTCCCATCATGTTACTGGGGAAAGAGAGAAAGACATGGACAAGATATGGCTCTGTGCACTCTGAGGGCTATCTGTGCAAATCTGGGGGTGCTCTGTGGTTGCTGGGCAAACAAACTTATGTGTTGCTTCCCTTCACCCAAGAACAAGGTGGAGACAGGTGAGACACCTGCACTGGTGATGTACACCCTAAGCAGGGGACCAGGCTCGGCACACATGATGGACTGAGCTGGGCTCATCCTGTAGGAGCCATGCTTGGCAGATGCCCTCTGGGAACAGGGGTTGTGGCTCCTGGGACTCCTCTCTCTGGCTTTACTTATCCTGGAGCACTTTTCAGTGCTGCAGTAGTAGAGTCGTAGCTAACAGTGACTTTGCTTCTTGATAGCTGACAACAGGTGTGGAGTATCTGGTCACTGTGAAGATTGGTCGGACCAAATGCAAGAGGAATGAGAAGAGAAGTCACACTTGCCACTTTCAAAGCAAGAAGCTGAAAAAGGTAGGTGTGTGGTTAGCATTCATCCAAGAAGGGACTAGCAACCAGGATGGGACAGTAACACTTTTTATAGACAATGAGAAATGACGCTGACAGCGTTTCCTCTCTGTGGGGGAGGTCAAGGCCTGTGGCCCTTGGGGATCAGTCGCACCTTGGGATGGTCTAGCTGGCATCACAGCCTTGGCCCCACACCTCAGGCTCTGGGCTTCTGCCCACTGACCCACTCTGGGTCCTCCGGCGGCTGCAGGGTATTTTTCTTGCGACTTTGCTCTGTCTGCGCTCACACTCCTCAGGACCTGGAGGACTGTCTAGTTTCTGCCTTGTCTTTCAACTTCTACCTGTCCCTTCTTGCACCGCTGGTGCCACTACCTGCCAAGCAAATTCCAGGATTTCTCCCTGGTCCTGGTCAACTGTAGGATGAGAATGTGGGATGATGTTGTATGCTGAGTTGTCTGCCTGGCCTTCATCCTAAGTCTTGCCGGGGCCATGGATTTCAAGATTGTTTGCTCCTAAGGCACCAGGCAGGGGGAGCACAGGGTGACACTCCTGGTGGGGCTTGGTCCCCACCTGCTCCCAGACCAATGTATTCAGTATGCAGCCATGTTGACGGCTCTGAACTCCCTTGAGCAGGGAAATGTTTTGCTCACCTTCAAAAAATTTTTTCACTGGAAGCTGATTGTCTGTTGTTTTAATCCTCCCACAGAGTTTCATTTGTGATTTCTTGATATACACTGTGCCCTGGATGAACTTTTATGAGCTCTGGAACAACTCCTGTTTGGAGGTCTAAGTGTGTTCACACGAAGATTCTTAATAAAACCTTAGACTGAAACGCTGTCTGCTTTCTGTTCTAGATAGCTGAAGACACCTCCTCCTCCTCCTCCCCTACACATGCAGTCACACACACTCATTTACATACACATGTCATGTACATGAGCACTCACACAAATGCACTCGCTGAGTTTCATAGACACTCTTGTGCTCACCCACCTGGACTCATAAATAACAAGCACAGAGATACACATATGCTCATACATATTTACACATAACTCTTACATACAGACACGTCTGTTTCTGCACACACACTCACATATATGCAGCCGCTCACATACTCATGCACAAATACTCATACTCACATATGATTCGCACATGCATACACAGTGTATATTCATACTAATTCACACATATGTATTTGTACATATTCATGCAGTTGCACTCCCACATAGCATGTACATACTCATGTTCACATACACTTACAGCTCACACACATATATAGTGATATTTAGGTGACTTGCAGTTTGGGAGAAAGCTATTAACTCTTTGGGGGAACCTCATCATTTTCTTAGACTATATATCTTTGAGGTTTTTCATGATTTTGGCAATCCTGACCTCTGACCTACAGTTGGGAAACTCTGCTTTTCTCCATACAATTCTGTGACTGACATGTCTTATGAGGGCTCCAAGGTTCCTAGGTCTCTTCCTCTGGCTTCAATCATTCACTAAGAGGTCTCCCAGATCTCAGTAATGAGTTTATTATTTATTATATTGAGAGGATACAAAACAAGATAGGCAAAGGGGAAAGGTGCAAAGGAAACAAGCTTAGGCTTCTGGAGTCTTCACCCCATGTGGTCACACAGGATACACTTGGTTCTCCAGCAGCAAATTGTTACCACACTTGTGAAATGCTGTGGACCAGGGATGTTCATGAGATGCCACAAGTTGTCGTAGCAGCTAGTCCCATAGCAGTCTCTGCCTGGCCTACATTCCAGACCTGGAAGGGTAGAGCAGGATTTTAGTAGAAATTCCTTTGTTTCTGAAGGGTAAATAGTGTGAGAGTCTCTTATTTTCAGAGAAAGCTTAAACATAGGGAAATACCATTCAAGTCCCCTGACTCCAGCGTGGGTTAACTTAGCAGCCAGACCTTGCCAAGGACAACAGTCTTGGGCTAGCTGCAAGAACTCTCTTCACAGAGATCTTGAGCCTCCCCTGTACTTTTGCTGGTGATATGAGAACTATGGGGTCTTCCATCATGTGGTTCACTGTTCAGCAACAAGATGGACATGCTGACAGGAATGGGGAATGGATGTGGGCTGAGAGCTCATCACTGGACCACAGGTCTTCTCCCCAGTTGTTCCCACTCACTCAGCTTGGTAAAATTTATAAAAAAGTTAATTTATATACTTTTATATTATATAGCTAATAATGGCAGTTTGAGTGAATATTCCCAAAGGGGAAGTGTAACTGCATAAACAAGAACCTCAGATTTGCACTTGAGGCTTGTGGTAGAAGGGAGGCTGGAGGGAGCTCAGACATATGTAAACCCAGTGTTGGTGAGGGTTGCCTGGTGCTGGTCTGATCTGCTGTCTTTCTATTTCATTTGATGATCTTGACAGACCTATCAAAGGGCATCTCTGACCCTGCTTAACAAAAGAGGTGGCCTCTGTCCAGCTCTACATACTAGCTCAGTTAGCCTATTGGTTGAACTTCTGGAAATGGAATCATGCAGAATATGTATTATTTTGTTTCTGACTTCTTTCATTCAAAATATTTCTGCTTCATCAGTGTGGTGTATGTTTGTGGTTCATTTTATTATCATGTAGAATTCTATTGTGTGAATAGCTGCAATTTATTTATCCATGCTACTGATAATGGATTGTTGGGTAATTTCTGGTTTTCAAAAGTAATATTTTTTAAGAATAATGATTCTTAAATGTTGATGGCCAGACGCAAGTACGAGAAATGAAACGACGAGGAGAGATGGCCCAGCCACAGCTGGGGGTCAAATGGAAGTATGAACCACGAGACAACTTTATTAACAAAAGGAAGAGGTATTTATAGACACAGGGCGAGGGTCTGCAGGGTCTGGCGAGGGTCTGGCGAATTCCATGAAAGATAAGCCATCCTGAGAGACAATTGACATTCTAAAGCAAAAGAGTAATTGAGGAAGGGGTAGTATAGGGGTGGTCTCTAATCCTTGAAAGGGCTAACATTGATAAGGAAAAGCCAGGCATGCCAGCTGCTACATCAGAAGGCCATTCCAGTTAGTCCCTAAGTTTTCTTAGGGGCCATTAACGTCTGGCATGACTCTTCTGGAATGCAAATGGTGCACAGCACTTAAGAACAATAGAAACATATGCCCATGTTTCTGTTGGGCACATACTTAAGAGTGGACTCATTTGATAATAGAATGTGTGTATGTTCAGTCTTTAGCTAGTTTACTCAAGATTTTAATTTTTACTTAATTTATTTCTCTAATGTTACTTTTAAACCTCGTTTAACCTCTTAAGTTCTTACTTTGTTATATTTCCTATTTATGTGAATTAGTTGTTTTACTTCTATCTCTTCAATGTAGTTTTCTTTTGGTACACCAGTCCTTCTATAACAGTTTACCAAACTTTATGGCTATGTTTTGAATTTTTGAAGTGAAATCTACTCTCATCTCTCCCCCTCCTGTTACTTTGCTTTTACAAATGCCAAACAGGAGGGACCCAAAACAGGGATCTGGGGTAGGTGGGGTGGGAACCATGTCCTGGCTATCTGAGACAGGGGCAGAGAGAGATTTGGAACAGACAGAGGAGAAGGTATGTGAAGGAGGCCGAAACAGCTCTGAGAGTCACAACCCAGAAATGCCAGACATTGGAAAAGGCAAGGGCAGATCTCTGTTAGTACCTCTAGGGTGAATAGGGGCCTGAGGGTTTCGATTTCAAACTTCATGGCTGCAGAATAAATAAATTTCTGTTGTTTTAAGTCACCAAGTCTGCAGTAATCTGTTGCAGTAGCTCTAGGAAGCTAATGCATTGGGTTTTCTTTTTGTTTCATGTAACTAAGATGAATGAAAAAGCTGGTCACTTGGAATTTCCACATGTGTAAAACTTGCATTCTCTAGCAAGAGATTGGAGAGGGGCTACTAGCAGGACAAACATTGTAGTCTTAATGTAAACAGTTTAAATAAACCAATTAAGAGATTGGTAGTGTGAATTCAAAAAGAATGACCCAAATATATTCTGTCTACAAAAAATTTGTGTCCAGTGTAACATTGCAGCTAGACATTATCAAAATAAAGAGGAAAGACTATTAATAAGCAACTAAAACTTCACAGAAAAAAATTGATAAGTATAGAAAAGACACATATTGATACATCCACTCTAGAAAATTTTTGAGAGTTTTAAAAAAAATCCTCCAAATTATTTTACTACATGACATAGCAAATGCACCACTACAGTTAGTCTAGAGAAATAAAAACATGCATCCACACAAAAACCTGTAATAATTATTCATAGAAGTTTTATTTGTGGTAGTACTGAACTTGAAAACAATAAGCATATCCTAAAAATAAGTGAGTAGTTAAAATAAACTATGATCTAGTGTGCCATAATGCTTCTCTGCAATTAAAAAGAACTACTGATGCTTGAACCAACTTGGATGAACCGCAAGGGCATTATGAGCAATCTCAAGAGGTCACAGGTCGTCAGATTCCATTATACTGCATTTTTGAAATAGCAAATTATAGAAAATAAATTGTGCAGAGTTGATGTGGTGAAGCAAAGGAGACATGATTCCAAAGGGGTAGAGGTAGTGGAATAGTTCTATTCCTTGACTATGGTATTGGTCACATATATCTGCAAATAGGACACATGTGCAGATGACACACCTGTGCTTTATACCAGTTTTAGCATTTTGGTTGTGATTTTTTTCTATAACTAGGTAATATATATCCTTGGGGGATACTAAATGAAAGATACAAAGCACCTCTTTTTAACGAACTATAGAAATGATCCCTGAAAGTATAGTCTTCAAAGCACCTCTTTGCAACGCCTTTGTAACTCCTGTGAATCTAAAGTTACTTCAGAATTAAGAATTTAAAAAAATTGAGAAGTTGAAGAGATCTATGGTACAAATACACTACCTCCCCTTTATGTACCTGCACCTCCAGAGTAGTCAAAATGTCTTTAAGAGTATTGAATGATTAATATTAAATCACTACTGTGTCTCCCTGTCACCTCACAAGGTGGCAGAGTTTGGGGTGGTGCAAGAGAAGATATCACTCAATGTTCAGATGGGTTGAAACAATGAGATGCCCAGAGGTGCTGTGCCCTAAGAACAAACTCTCCAGGGGGTTTGGTCAAGGTGTGGCAGTCCTGATCCAAGGGTAGTCTTGTCTTTATTAAGGATCTGGTGAAGGATAGAGTTCAGAGAAAGTGGGTCTAGGGTACGCATGCGTGGGTTTGTGTATTTGGGGATTAATCATTGGGATGCACCAGTCTGGGTTGAGAGGACAGGAGCTATTGTCTGGGGGTTTCAGTGTTCTGATTGATCAAAGCATACCCTTGCTATTTTCTATTCTTGACTTTCTGTTAATCTTTAAAGTAAGGAATGGTATCTGATCTTGCTGATCTGGCCATATGTCGTTCCCTTGTAGCCAAGGGATGTTGGCATCCCAACTTGTCCCCTAGTATCAGGACCTTTGCTCTGGGTAAGAGGTTCTCTGTCTACATGTTTATTTAAACAGCAGGAAACTGCTGGACATCTGAGACAAAAGCTCCGAGAATATGGCTGGCCAGTATTCTCTAACTCCCAGTGTTCTTACCAATTGTTAACATTTATTTGAATATCTGTTTTGCCTTAGACACTATTTGGGTAATTTATATGCATTGTTGCTCTTTATAACTTCCCCAAGAAATAGGTATATTATCCTACTTAAAGATGAAGAAACTGTAGATCAGCCTTATCCAGGTGGTGTAGAGAGGAATCCCACCTGAAACAGAGTCCTGAATACTCTAGAACTTTGATAGGGAGAATTAGCAGCAGAAAATTTGTTTTTTCAAAGCACTGCTTCCTCCAAGTTGAGGATTGATGTGACTTCCATACATCTCAGTTTGATCGAAGCTACGGAGGCGAAGGTGATTGGGTAAGACACTATACACAGTAGAGTAGAAAATCTGCACACACATAGGGCTTATAGCTTGTCTGCTCTAAGTTAATTTTCCAGCACAAGGACAACCTGGAGATGTGCAAAGAACCTGTGATGTATGAAGACCAGCCTTATCATATTGGTACCAGAGTGAGGCCAGGCATCCCGGAGAGCAATAGGGAGATCCAGGGCTGGATATCACAAACTCCTGGCTGCTTACTGCTGAACTGTCCTTGTTCAACCCATCATAAATATCCAGGTGGAAATGAAATGTTAAGGTGGTTTCTTTAGGGTGTCAAACCCCATCTTCCAGGTTGTCAGTTCTCTGATTGAAGCGCATCTTAAAGATTTCAATGACTTTTGGTGGTGACAGGCGGCCTAAACTCTCTTCTTCCAGTTATGAGTTTACATTCACATTTGCTAGAGGTTAGCCCTCTGCTTATTTCCCCTATATCTTATTCTTCTGCCTGTAACAGCTTTAGCTTCCAGTGCTGCTGGGGAACTTGTTCTACCTCCCAGCCTTGCAGGCCAGAAGTTCCTGGAATTAACAAGCCCTTGGGAGCTGCCCTGCAGCCAGTAACTGACTGGTGGATAAATGACAAATATCTTCAACTCTGTCTCCCCTCAAGCAGTCAAACCTCTGTGAGTGTGTGTATTACAGTGTTCCCAAGTTACCCAGTGCTTTTAAACTACAAGTTCGTTTTGCCTGAGCTCTTGGGTTGGGGACAAGATCTTCTCTGTTGGAGGTGGTTGAGGACAGATATCACCCACAGAGTTGTGGGCAGGCCTCTTAATACTGAAATGTAGACTTAAGGCCTAAATTGGTCTCAAATCTTAAGAGCAAAGTAGGAAAAATAACACAAACCTTTTCTCTGTGAGGCTTGTTTTCCACAGCACCACTGATAGCACCACTTTGGCAAGAGACTTATCCACAGCCTTGAACCTAGTCCCTAGGCTGACTGGAAACTGAGATCACAGAGATAAAGGGTGGGGGCAACATGGATACCAAGACTCCAGATAGTAGTTGCTTTGTCTTTTTTCTTTACCTCCTCCTTCTTGGCTGGTAAATATTCCTGAGAAGATGATTAGTTGTGTCAAATACTAACCTGTTAGCTTCTCTCTCGGTGGAATGAAGCTAACAAAAATATTTTTGAGGTTTTTATTCACAGACCTCTACAGAAACCTTCCTGAGGAGCAGAACCTGAATGTACTTCTGATTCAGCAGAAGTACATTCCTCAAGTCCCTTAAGAGACCCCTCAATGATGCAAGAAAATAAATGAATTTATAAAAAATAAAATAAATAAAATATTCCTCTCCATGACTGTAACTTGAGATGGTTCATTAGTGAAATTGGGTAAAAAACGGGGCAGAAGCCTCCAAACAACAGGGCACTTTTAAAACATGATTTCTGCCAGTCAGGTGCCCTCAGGTCCCTACCACTCACATGTAGCAATTGACAGACAAATGCAATTTAAACAACAGGGTTTTATTAACAAGGGATATTAACTAAGAAAACAAAAAGTCCTTAATACCACAATTGACCAATTATTTCACCCCAAGTACTGTTTAGTCTGAAAGTCTCAAACACATGTCCAAGATGGTGTCCCTCCAAACTTGCAGGCATCCTGCAATGTCCAGTCCGACTCCTTCATCTTCTCTTTGCTTCTTCTCTCTCCAGCTTTCCGACTGCTCCACTTCTCCAAGGCTCTTCAAATTTCTTCCACAATTGCTGATGCACAAAGCAGCTTTCCAAATCTGCTGCTTGCTGTTGCTCCATGTGCTTCCTTTACCAGGCTTGCCTTCAGCACCGTCTGGTCAAATCCACCAGTCCTGCCCTCAGCATCCCCTGGTCACCCCCAGCCTATCATTCTGGCATCCAACTCCACATTGGCTACTTCACTGCTGGCCACTCTCCCACCATAACTCCTTGCTACCACTAGCTCACTCTTCCAGGGGGCTTCCCCTGGTCAGGTCACATGGGTCTGTTCTCTCAGTGTGCCATTCTCATCTCTCCTTTTTCTTCTCTCCTCATGCCTCCCTTTTATCCCCCATTTTCCTGCTTCCTATTTTCTCTTGCAATTCTTTCAAACTCTAGAATTAGAGTTTGAATGTCCCACCAGGGCATTTTGGTGGCCATACAATTTTTAACTGTGTCACTACCCTGTATCATTAGGACAGGAGTCTGGCCTTCACCCACAATCCTAGTATCTGAAATAACTTCCTCATTCCTGACGCCAGCTCTTGCTGGTTGGGCTTGAACCAAGTAGCTGTACGAACCTAGTAGCTTCACTAACTTGTGGTGAAGTGCACCAGAGATGAGCCTGGTCACATTGAAACTGGATGCAAAGAGGCACTAAAAACTAAACAGGAAGAAGTCAGTATTCAAACCTGGCCCTCTTGGGGTTCTTAAACCCATGCATAAAATTGCAAGACAAACCAGGTTTTGGGAAAACAAAAGTAAGATTTATTTACAAACAAGGAAAGAAGCAAGAGTCACTGAGTATGAAAGTGGCCTCTTATCTTAACCCAGTTATTGTCCAATCTCAAAGTTCTAAACAAAGGTCACAGGAGTCCCAAAATGCATGGTCTCAAGAAGATGTCTTCTCTCTGCTCCAAGTCTGAATAGCAGCTTAAACAAAGCAACATGTTTTCCAAAATGGCATCTCACCTCTTTCCATCTCTGGGAGGCACAACTTTTGGTTTCCAGAAAGTTCAACCCCCCCATCTCTGGAGGCACACAGATTCTAGTTTCCAGCATGTTTCTCTTCTAGTCAGGGGTATGCAGAATCCAGGCTTTCCACATTCCAATTTTCCAGCATACACAAATTCCAACTTTTCCAACTTACACAGATTACAAGTTTCTCCAGGTTCCAAGATTTTTGAGCAAGTTATCCTCTCTTCAGAAGTCCAAAATTCAGTTTCCAAACCAAAGGCCCCTAATTGTATTTCTTGTAATTTTTCCTTTTCCCCAGGGGTGGCCAAGTCCCTGAGTGCTAACCTTCGGTCTGCTGTTCATCCAGGGACAAAACCCTTATTGGTGTCCTTTTTTGCAGTCTCCATTCAGATCACTCCTTTCTCACTTGCCCTCAAGGCATGATAGACACCCCTACCGGGGACCCCCTTTTCAGCTGTTTCACCCAGTTGCAACACTGCTTGAAATTCTGAATCAAGATGTTGGGTGGAGGGTGTTTATTTCCCATCATTAATGTACCACCCATGAATAGGGAGCCCCTTAAATACAGCATTCCTGTTTCTCTCCAGGCTTATTTGGGTGGGTTTTGGAGGAATTAATCCAATTTGTCTATTTGGGAACAATGGACATAACCCATACTTTCTTTTTACGGCATCATGTATTTCCTTTGGAAACTTCAGGAAAGGAATTGTGAAGACACCTGCTCTGGTTCAGTGATGCTGACTTTGGAGGTGTAAGTCTAATTCTAGAGTTTGTTTTCACTTGTCTACAAAAATAAGGCACACCAACCTAGCCTTTATCAGTATCAAAGGCCCTTGTCTGTTAAAAGTCATCCTTCTCATCTTCTTCTTATTTTAAAATCTAAAGACTCCCACTTGATGTGAAGATGGACTTGATGTTCTGCTATCATATATATATGGGTTACTATCTGGGGATTATTCCTAACCTTATTTACTGTTTGGTTCAGAAAGCCTTGAAATTATATTATTATAAACTGAAAAATTTGGAAAAGAAGGATATAGTAAACACTAAGAGGATAGTTTGACAAATATTTATTTTCTATATTGAGAATGGCAATTCAGTTGCAGGACAATTTCACATACAGTGGCCACAGGTGTGTCCCCAGGACACCTAGCCTTCATTGCAGGTCTTATTCAGAATTTTGAACCTTTCAAACCAGGGAAAAGCATACACTGAGAAGTAGCAATTGATTTGCTGAAAAACAAAAACAATATCAAAGAGATTAATATGTAAGGGAAAAGGGAAATGTGAGTATAAGACATGAAGATGGGGAAAAAAACACCACCTCATCCTGCCTGTGATCAAGACTTGGTTTGATTTTTTTTTTACTTCAATCACTTGATAATGTTATTACTAAATTCATCCCATAAAATGTTCTTACCTTGGTTGCTAGAATTGGAGGAAAGTGTCTACCCCTACATTATCATGAGAACTACTGGCTTTTGTTTTCTTTAATTTTTTTAAATGAGATACATAATTTACTATTTATTTTATTCTATTTTTTACTAATAAAGGTCTGTTGTTTTACATCTCTGTAACTATTTTGATAATGGAGGATTTTTGGTGCGGCTATCGTAGGTCTCCCACAGTGCACATAGTCTTCCACTACAGCCCACTGTGCTCCCCTCCCTCTATCCCCTGCCCCCTCCTTTTTATCCTTTTCCCTCTCTCTCTCTTTCTCTCTCTCTCTCCATCTACTCTTGTATGGTTCAGATGTATGGATACTTTCAAGGGTTGGTTTATTTTACTTCATTATTTTATTTTTTATTTTGGCTCAAGGATTGGTTTCAGTTTGTCTTTGTTTGACTGTTTGGTTTCTCTATATTCTACATGTAAGTGACAGTATTTATTATCAAAGTCTTCTTTTACTTCACACTTTCCCTTTTTTGGCCTGTGCTGGCTTCTTCCTTTCTTCCACTTTCCTTCTCTCCCTCCCAGCTGCCCTCTCTCCCTCCTTCCTTCCCTGCCTCTCTCCTTCCCTCTCTCATTTCTTCCCTCCCTCCCTCCTTCCTTCCCTCCCTCCCTTTCACACACCCTTATTCACCCATCTTTTCTTCTATTTATCATCTTTCCTTCACCTCTTTTTACCCAGTTCATTCACTTTTCTTCCCTTCCTTCTTTTCTTCATTTGTGCATGAAGCATCCAACAATTCATCACTTCTTTCTCTTTCCTCTGTCCCTAGTCTCTTCCAAGATTCCCTTTTTCTGTTTCATTTTTCTCTTCTCCCATAATGAAAAATCAATACATATATTTTACACACTATTGCCATCACTGTTTAGTGTGATATTGTTTTCTTGCCCTTCATTTAAAAGTGTAGAGTGGTGAGGTTGGGTAAAAGTTTAAATATTTACATTTCTCTTAAAATAGAAGGCAGAATAAAAATTCCACCAAGTCAATTTCTCACACCACTAAATTTCTTTTGCTTTGCTGTTATTTTCAATTATTCTTTTCATAGATTTCATTATTTTCCCCATGAAAGAACCAAAAAGACTGCCTTGTTAGATTTTGAAGAGTAGTCCTTGTTGAAAGTAAGCAGGGAGGCCACAATATCCTCATTTTGACTTATGTGGGGTAGGAGAAGTGATCTGCAGAATTGAGACTTTCAAACTTCACCCTGATTATGCACACTACTATGAGAATAAGAGCTCCTTGTGATGTGAAAACACTGAGTGAAAATGAAGTTTGTGGGGGACTAGGTATTGTCAGAGAAGATGACTCCTCACCAGATCACAACTATGCAGGTTTGTTCCCCTGGTCTACTCTGATTAGACTATTGGACTATTTATGAACTATTCTTCATCCCTTCTTTCTCTTTGCTCAGATACTGCAGAATGAAATGAACAGAAGCCAACTGCCCAGTGACTGTATGTTCTTTCAGGCTGATTGATGTTCAGAAAATCAGCAGGGTGCACCAGGAAGTTGCACTGGTGGTAAAAAATATTAAAATTTGCAACTTCCCTCATCCCCTGAAAATCAGCCACCTCTGTTCCTTCCTCTGTACCCTCCAGCCCTTCTATAATTCTTGCAGCCACAAAGCAGTTGTGCCTGCTAGTTAGGACCCTGCCTTTTCCTCTTTGAGACAAAAGCTATTATCCATGTATCATTCCAAACAAATTTGACAATCTCCCCAAAGATTCTATCTCACTTCATTCTAAAACACAGAAAAACCCCACTGAACAATGAAATCTTTCTGAGTCAATCTGTTTTTGCCCTCTACCTTATAAAGCTCTCCTTCCTGAAAAGTACAATTGTTAGCCTCCAGCTTTTGGCAAGTGGTCCGCTGCATCTCCACATTCATATGATACTCCATGTGGTCAGTGATCTGTGGAAACAAGTGACGAGGAGATAAAAAGAACTTCTCCCTTTGTAATTACTTCTGGTGGCAGGAATTTCTTTATGTGGTACCCAAGGTCAAGGCCCCATCCAGGACAAACTGGTGGGCTCCTTCTTCCCCTTTCTATATGACTCTCAGGCTTCCTTCCATCATCTGAGATTTAACCAAAATACACTCTGTGGGCCATGCCACCCATCAGTTAATTACCCATCAGATAAGGATGTAAACTGTTTTTGGGAAAGTATAAACTTTATCTGTGAAAAGTCAGATGTGAATATTTTACTTGCCATTACTCTACTCTGCCACTGTAGTCCAAATGTTGGCCTAGACCAGGTGTACACACAGGGTGTGGCAAAGCTCCAATAAAACTACTTACAAATTTAGACATTGGCAGTTGCAGTCTTTGGGCTGGCAAATGCCAACCCCTGGGCTTGAGTGTCATTTAGGGACATAAATTTATCTATTCCACTGAATTAATGTTTCTCTTAACATTAATTCACACTAAGTAAGACTGAATCTCATCTGAATAGACATACCCCAGAGTGCCAGTGGTCCCTGGTAAAGGGGCATGATGAAGAAACAGAAGGGGGCTACACTAACCTTCTCCAGGAGCTTCAAGATTCGCACAATCCGGAAATTGTACTTATCATCACTTTCCTTGTTGAACTGCCTGGTCACAAACTCCATGGTGACTGACACAAATGAGTCTGACATAGAAACTTCTCGGACACTTATAAAGGTTTTCTTCCCGGCTTGGTAGGTGATGGCCACCACAGTCACCAGCATGGTCAACAGGAGCCGTGGAGCGTGTTGGGATCCAGCCATCATTCCCTTAGCCAGGAACAAAGAGAAGAAATCCTCTGTGCCAGTCTGGGGTCTGTCAGATCCCACTGGCCCATCCTAGTCTGGCCACATTTAAGCATAGTGGTGGACACCCACAACTTTCCTCTACCGCCACCAACAGAAATTGCTGAACTTGACAGAAGAGCAGGGGTGACTTTGCAGTGCCAGGAGAGCTCTTCCTTTGTTCTTTTCACATATCTAGCACTGCATAAACATGCAAGCAGGAAAGCACCAATTCTGTCAGCAGTGCACCCCTCCCATTGGCCTAGCATTATCTGGGTAGCAGCCAGGCCAGGGGCCCCTATCTGCAACACTAACCTCAGCTGGGCGTGGGAGACCTGTAGGGGCAGGAAGCAACAGAGACCTGGGGGTTGCTGGATCTTGGGCAGTGGAGCATGAATAGGTGAGCTGCATGAACACCACCTCCTCCTTGGCTTCTTAAGCTTCCCTCTGACTTCTATTTATATGTTTTCACCTACTCTGAGAAAATTTTGTGTTTTCTTACTTTGAACTATGTCTCAGTAGCATTTAGCAATATTTACATAAAACATTACACATAACCTTAGGGGGTTCCAGGTTCTCAGATCACACTTGTGATGTGAACTCTGTTTGATAAACCCTTTCCACACTAAGTTGCTAAGAAACTGGTAATTTTCAATGCTTCTCTAGAGGGGACCTTCTGTATCCACCTTTGTTTTATTTTTCACTCAGATCTTATTTCTACCTGATTCCTGGAAATTTCTTCGAAAATCCCACTATAAACTAAAATTCCTCAAACATCTCATTGTCGTTCTCCCCATGCTGCCCTACAAGATAACATTTTCTGCAAGACAGAAAGGGGCAGGGGCCTTGGCCCGAGCCCTTCGCAGGCCCTGCCATGGTGGTGGGGCCACCGCGCCTCGCAGACACTGACCCCGACTACCTCTGGAGGCTGGGTGGGATGGAGCCACAGGGTTTGGTCCGGAGGGGTCAGCTCCTCTGTCCTGCTCGTGCATGCGACTGCGTGGGCTCCCGTGCCTGCGGCAGCCCAGACATTGGTCATCACTGCACCCATTGTGCGACCAGCTTTCGTCCCCCTGTGTGGTGGGGATAGGGCATGGCCGGTGTTTGCTTCCTGGGCTTGCCTGGAACAACCAACGCAGGGAGCTGCCAAGAAGCAGTGCAGTGTGTGGGGGTAGGGGGGTGTTCGCCTCAGTCCCTTCTCACTTTGCCTCTACTCCAAGGAGCCCATACCAGCAATAAGTACATCTAGTTGAACTTTAACCACAGAAACAGAAGAGGTGAGGACAGCACAAAAGACTCTAAAAACACGTGCTTCTAAGGCAGAATTCAAAAAGAGCAAGGCAAGATCACAGAGCACTAAACTGTGAGAACAAACATGAAAGAACTATGCGTTCTGTAAGGTTGCTGTCCCCCACCAGCCTCCTTTGCTCTCCTGCAGGAACAACACTGGCCTCCTTTTCCAGCATTCACCCCTGTTTCTTCCTGCTTGCGCCAACACCTCACCCAGCCAGCCATAATCACATCTGCATAAAACATTCCCATCAACACCTCTCTATATAAGTGAGCTCCAAACTCAGTAAAAATGGAACTTCTCTGGTGATTAGCTATGACCTACGGCTCCTTTTTTTCTTACACCTATTACTCACTGGGGAGCTGTGACCAAAAACCAAGCACAGAGATACTGTCAATAAGGAACAGCACACCCCCTTTGCCAGAGGGAGGATACCTACAGAATGGCAGTGGCCTAACAGCGAAATTCTTAAAAAGGAGACTAAAAAGACCTACCATCAGCTAATGGCTGTCCCCATGGAGGAGCAGCTCTACCAATACATAAGACTGGAGTCAGGTCCCCAAAGCCAAAGACCTGAAATATAATGGGATGGAGCAGCAAATTGGGGCAGAAAACAACAAAAAGAACAGCCACCAAGAAACAAGAAGCATGGATACAAGCCAAAGGTGCTCAGATTGGCCAATGAAGGCCAGGAAAAAAAAAAAAAAGACTAAAGGCCTAAACATGGACAAACAACAAAAAGAAAGGAGGCAAAGAGACCAGAGGGGTTGGGGTGGGGTGGGATGGGGTAATCATATGGGCATCAACAATTATGCAATCATGTATTGTACAAAATCCAAAAATAAAAAATTACAAAATTAAAAAAAGAGAAAGGGACAGGGATGGGAGATGCATTCTGTGCACAGACATGGCCTGAGGTGCTCTTTTCACTCTTGTGGGTGCCAGTTTGTGCCAGTCATCTCCTGGGTGTTTTGTCTTGGGCATTACATACACAGAATGTATCCCAACGCTGTCTGGTTCCCATGGCAACCTTGTCAATTGCCTGTATTTATTCAAGCTTCCTAAACGTGCCTGCTGGTTTGGAGTGGGTTCATAATGTTTAACCTTGGAATGATCCTTGGACATTCCTCCCTCTCCTGAGAGGACAATTGCAAATCTTTGGAAATGGAAAAAAGGTCTGGCTTCTATAGCTGCTTTGAGCTGAATTTGGGGGCATAGAGTTATTCTACCTAGAATATTGCATTCTTCAGAAAGTGGGAAATTGGATGCAAAAGGGAATGAGATGGTCACACTTGGACTTTAAGGCTGGGGTTAATTTTAGCTATTACATGTTGTTCTGAGAATCTTGGGTGTCAGTTAATGGGACCCAGAATGGACTGTTCAAGACTCCAGTAAATGTATCCTGCAGTTGTTTGCACCTCTAGGTCTCCATGGTTGATACCTTATGACCAGAAGCTGTAGTTTGGTGGTGTAAATGAAATGACACTAAACAAAAAGACTGAATATAGGTCCCAAAGAGAAATGACTGAGGAGATCATAATGAAAGAATGCAGGTGACTCTACAAGCTGGAAAAGGCAAAGTAGTAGACTTTCTTTAGAGTTGCTGGAAAGAATGCCATCTTGATTTTATGGGTAACTGTCATTTTGGACTTCTGATCCTCAAACAATAAGGCAATTCTAACCTCTAAAAGATAACTTGGATCATTATTGTGCCGCTTGAATATGTGAAAGTGATAAAGTCTAAAAGTATTATCATCCCTTTTATGTTAGAATTGATTTACCTATTACTGCATTTCATACACTGAAGTTCCATAGAATACTTTTAGATTTTATTTTTAACTGTCACACACCCATACACACATACACCACATATACATATATACTTAAAGAACTCCAAAAGATAATAATTGTTCAATATATTTCCAAAATATTTACAGTTATATCATTTTCCTATATATTTTGTGTTCCTTGTTAACATTTTGCATAATTTTTGTACGTCGAAGACATTCTTTTGCACCTTATTTTATATAACATGTGCTTGCAATGAAATATCTTAACTTTTCTTCAGTTGATAACATCTTTATATCTCCAACATTCCTAAAATATACCTTCACTAAATATGTAATTGATTTGGCCAATTGCCAAATTGTTTGGTAATTCTTATCTTTTGTATTTTGAAATCTTGTTCTACTTCATTCTAGCCTCTGAATTCTGATGAGGAATTTGAGTCATTAAAATCTTTGCTCTTCTAGAATCTTTGTTCTTCTATAAGCAGGGTGTCTTTAGTTGGTCTCGAGGTTTTTGGGCCTTTAGTTTTCAGTAGTTAGATTACAATGTGCCCTTTTTTTAAAAAAAATTCTTTTTAAACATTTTTCCCCATAGATAAATGGTTGCTGGGATGCCTTCCCTGCCCCGGCCCAACCCCTATGGTCCGTCTGTTCACTCAGACTCCTCTCTCGTTGTTTGATGATTTATGTTCAGTCTTTCTATTCTGTGGTTGTGTCAGTTTGACTGGCGAGGGACTGTGCTCCTGGTACACAGAATTCTGTGCGTGAAGAATTGTAGTCTTAGCTTTGCGCTGGGCACCTTATCCATGCTCATTTGAGGTTTAACAATGTCTTTTCATTGCTGACTGCCCAGTATGCCCTTTGCCCCTTCACCCCACAGCACTGCCTTCTGGCTTGGGAGGGGTAGGGGGGGACTTGCTCTGAGTTCTTTTCTGCAGTGAGGTTTCGCAGAGACGGTAGGCGTCCCCCAATGGCCTTTGTGGATGGTCTCCACTCTCTCCATTTGCAGATTTGTTGTGGGCCAATTCCCCAACTCTGTGAGCTTCCTCTCCCACGGTGTGGGGAGGGACTCCTTGTTTTCTTGGGTGACATATCCCGAACTGGGTCTTGGTTCATCTATTCCTGATGAGTTTGTAGGCACACTTTTGTGATAGGTCTTCATCATGGTTGCTTCTCCAGTCCATTAGGTTCTATGATAGGACTCCTCCTGAGTCCTGCCCAGTTGTTTTGGCAGGATCCTTATCTGGTCCCTCACGGGTTCTATGTTGCTGTTTGCAAAGTTTGTTTTACTTATTCCTCCTGAGGACTAAGTGGAGTGAGAGTGAACTGACAAGACCTTCTACCTCCCCTCCTGCCCCCTGCTGGTTTCCCTGACCCTGAGTTGGTCTTTTCTTGCCCGTGCGCTGGTCCAGTGGGGGTCTTCCTGACCAGCCCCCAAAGCCCTTTTACGTGCCAGCTTGCTGGCAGAGGGTGCTCGGTGGGTGTGCAATTGGTGCTGACTGGCAGCTGTGGGCACTGGCCAATCAGGGCGCATACAGCCCCCTACAGTGTGTCTTGATAGGGATTTCTTGGGACTTCCTTACCTTGGGATTCACTGAATTTCTTGAATCTGTGACTTGAGCAAGTTGGTAAAGTTTTAACTTTTTTCTTTTTCTTGTTTACACAGCATTCCTTTTTTTCATTTTCAAGCATATCTTTTTTTTCTTAATAGAAAAACTTATTTATTATTATGCTATTATTAAATATTTTATTTATATATATTTCATATCTTTGTCTTCCTGGGGATCATCCACCACCTCCTCTCCCTGATCACTCCCTCCTATGCCTCCCCCAGTTGTGTACTTTAATTTGGTTGTTAGATGTTTTGACTTTTCCTCCTGGAGTGAGACCATTTGGTCTCTGTGTTTTTCTTTCTGACTTGTTTCTGCTAATATGATTTCTTCTTCTAGTTCCATTCATGTTATCATCTTTTCTCTTTTTATTGGTGTTCAGTGATATGAATGTTCTTATATCTGTTTTGAATGTGTCTTCCAGGGGTTAGTGTGGCTAGTTTAGAGTCTTTTGTGTGCTCAGAGTCAGACCTGAAACTTAGCAGTTGATATTATATCTAGGTTTCAGCACACAGGCCTCTGGCTTGAGTCCCCCCCCTGCTCAGAGTCTCTCTAGCATGCTGCTTTCCTGTATCTCCCTTATCCTCTGTTCCCTTATCCCTTATCCTCTGCTCTGTCATGCAGACCTACATCTACACTCTCCCTCCATCTTCTCTCTTCCATCCTTATCCTTTTCTTTCTCTATCTTCTTTCCTCCTTTCTTTCTTTCCTCTCTTATTCTCAGTCTCCCATCTTCCCTCCTGGAATTAAACACTTTCAGGAAAAAAGAAGGTTGACTTTCCTTTGTCCCTTCCCTTGTCTCTGGTCACTTTCTAACTGGGATGGTCTGAAAATAAACCTAGCTGGTCTTTGACAATCACAGTCTTGGTTGTTTTTTTTTTTTTTTTTTTTTTTGAGATGGCATACCTTCCTAATGTCAACCAATGATGGGGCATCGGGAGATGTGTGTAGAACAAAGGACCATTATTTCTGCTTCCATTGGCTCTTCCTGAATAGCCCCCATTTTCAGTTTGTTCTGGGTGGAATACAGTTATAAGACTCCAGGACATTTCTCATGATAAGACAGGGCCTTCTAGAAGGACAGAGTGGACAGGACTGAAGTTGTGCCATACAGTCTGGGATCTGTGAGACTCAATCTTTCCTGTTCACAACCCCAATTTAGGGGAATGTGGCAAATCCCATGGGTGCTCCACAGGGGCACCTTCTGAGTGTACTGTGGCTTTACCTGAGTCTTTCCCTGACCTTAGGGCATATTTGATCATGGATAGAATAACGCAAAGTGGCAGGTGATCTGTACACTTAGAACCACCTCTGTGTATGGGATTCAGTATCAAGCTTGTCTGACCCTCAGGGTGCCAGATCTGAGGCATATGTTCATAGTGTCTACTAGATGTCTTTAACAGAAAGGACCCCACTTGCCCACTGCCCATCAGCACCCCTGAAATCATGTGTTCCAGTTGCCACAGCACCACTATGTGACTGCTGTATAGGCAAGATGACATATCACAGAACTGTCACCTACTAAAGAAAGGCAACCTGATGCTCTGACAGGCTGCAACCAACTTATCTTCCAATGACCTGGGAGACTTGATTAAGCCAGGAGGGCCACATGGAGCCCTGTGATGGCTCCTGGGCATTTCAGCTTCCCCATTGTACTGGAGGTGTAGTATTAGTCTGGATTTACTTAAGCTTCCTCCAGCTGCAGTGATGTGGTCAGGGTACTGCTCCAGGACACACCCATGTTTGCAGCTTGTGTCCTCAGTGCTGGGACAAAGCTCTGTGCTGCTGGGCAACCTTTTCTACTATCCATCACCATGTGCTAAGGCCATTGTTATTTCCTATCTTGTGAGATTCTTAAAATAAGTTTCACTTAAGAAAAATAACGAAATTAAAGAAACTCTGCTATCATGAGGCAAAGAACTTTCCACCTATATACAACATTTAAAGGAAGTGGACTAGCTGATGTCTTATCACCCTGAATATATTAGTGAATGATTTCTATGAACAGCCACACTTTCCTTCTTAAGCAACCACAGTGCAGCCCTGAGCTCCAGGGAATGGATATAGGCATCCCTGTCCAAGCTTCAGATCTAGGACTTCCATGGCCCCAGCCAGCGACAGATCCTGTTTGTCCTGGCCAAAACAAGGAATGTCTCCTACAAAAGGCCTATGGCAAAAAAGGGAAGAGATTCACAGAACTTAGTCTTTCTTTGATTTGGAACAGTTCCCTTGTTTTCCTTGACTTTCATGACCTTGGCAATTTTGAAGGAGTATTAAATTATAGGTGTTTCGTAGGGTTTGGCTTGTCTAGCATGTAGGATAGCTTGACATCCTGGTCAGCACAAAGGCCTGCCTAAAGCATTGATATGCACTCCCCACAGCCATTTAAGACCCAGACTCAGGTTCTGTTCCCTCAATAAAGTGAATTTTTTTTTCAATGGGTTTTTTGCCAGCTATCTTGGGCCCTCCCTACTTCTAAAATATAGCCAGATCTATTAAATTCTGAGGAATAAGACTGTCCTTATAGCAAACACGTTTATTTACTGGTTTATCATCCCAGAGTCAGGGCCAGAGGCCTGGAATCAGGCTGGTGAGAAGTGGCCTACTGGTCACCACCTGGGTTCCTTGGGCATTTTAGTGGCATTTGTTGGCATTTCTGTTATCCTAGCATACTCATTCCCTTCCAGTGAAGTTTTCTAAGGCACTCACAAAAGTATTTTGTATTCCTATTGTATTCCTAAAAGTATTCCTATCATTTTTCAAATGGTGAGAGAATTACACAGATATTGGGTCTAAGTTAAGGCTGAACAGTAGGGGAAAAGACCTTTAATTTGTACCACTTAAAAATGCATTTAAACTTATTTTTCAGAACTCTCAATAGGACAGGATATTCTGATGATAGTGACTCTGCTGTGTTCTGTTTCTCTTGCTCCTTGGGAATGAAGGATCTAGGATATGATCTAAGAACTAGACACTGCACAGGCGTTAAATGTTCTGAGATGTAGATGCAGCTTCAAGGGCAGGTAACACTACCCCTGTGTTATTAGACAACACTGATATTTGGGAAAGAGGTGGAAATGCTCAGACCAAATGGAAGTTGGTGGGGACTAAAGTGGGGGAGCCCAAACAGATTTAAAGTATGTTTGGGTACTATTCAGAAATCCCTTTCTGGACACATCTACAGATGGCTAAGAAATGAAGGAGAACATGAACAAATGGGACTACATCAAATTAAAAAGTTTCTGTACAGCAAAAGAGACAACAGAAAAAACAACAAAGAGCCCAACCAAATGGGAAAAAAATTTTGCCCTCCACAAGAGTGATAAGGGCTTAATAACAAAGATCCACAAGGAACTCTCACAACTAAACAAAACAAGAAGCCCAATCAAAAAATGGGGAAAACTAAAAAAACACTTTTCCAAAGAGGAAATACAAATGGCCAATGGGCACATGAAAAAATGCTCAATGTCACTAGCAATCAGGGAAATGCAAATCAAAACCACAGTGAGATACCACCTTACACCAGTAAGAATGACCCACCTCAAAACAAACAAACCAAAAAAAAAAAATGGCAACAAAAAGTGTTGACCTGGATGTGGAGAGAAAGGAACACTTTTACACTGACTAGTCCAGCCAATATGGAAAGCAGTATGGAGGACCCTCAAACTAATGAAAATGGAACTACCATTTGACCCAGCAATTGCTCTTCTGGGAATCTCCCCAAAAGAGACTTCAATGTGGGTACAAAGGGACACCTGCACTCAGATGTTTACTGCAGCACTATTTATAATTACGAAAACATGGAAACAACCCAAATGTCCCAAAACAGATGATTGGGTGAAAAGGATGTGGTTTATATACACAATAGAATATTACTCTTCAATTAAAATGGCAAATTTGATGAATTTATGATAACAAGGATGTACCTACAAGAAATCATATTAGCAGAAACAAGTCAAAAAGAAAAAGAAATCAAATGGTTTCACTAATATACGGAACATAGGAAAAACAAAGAAAGGTTTAGGAGGAAGTCAAAAAAAGCTAACAAACTACAGTACACAACTGGGGGGGGATGAGTGGGAGTGGTCAGGGAAGGGAGGTGGTGGGTGACCCCTGGGGACTACAATGATGTGAAATATATATATATAAGTGATATATATACAAAATATCTATGTATCTATGTGTCCATCTATCTATCTATCTATCTATCTATCTATCTATCTATCTATCTATCTATCTATCTATCTATCTATCTATCTATCTATCTATCTATCTATCTATCTATCTATCTATCTATCTATCTATCATCTATCTATACTATTTAAATAAAAAAAAAGGAAAAAATGAGGTTCCCCCTTCACATAGGCATCCATTTCTATGTCTGCATACATACTGGGTCTACTTTGCATGAAGTAGTTATTATATAATATTACATACATATTTCATATGCGTTCACCTATTAACTTGTTTGTATTAAGTCATTTGAGCCGGGCACGGTGGCATGTGCCTGTAGCTCAGCCTATGGAGCGGCTGAGGCTAGGGATCACGGTTCAAGTCCCATTTGGGTCAACATAGTGAGACCTAGTTCCAAAATTAGCTGGGTGTGGTGGCACATGCCTGTAATCCCAGCTACCTGGGAAGCTGAGGCTGGGTATTGCTTGAGCCTGTAGTACCCTGGGCGACGTGAGCCTGTGTTTTCATGGGCAAAAATAATGAGACCTAGTCTCAAAAAAACAAAACAAACAAACAAACAAAAGTCATTTGGAAAAGAAAATAAAAAATAAAATATGTTTGGGGAATGGATGCTCCAACTTTTCACTCCCTCTGCTGACAGATACCAGTGGATCAGGCCAGCAGGAGTCAGTTGCCCTTCAAAATCACATGCTTCTCTCTTGGAGAATCTGAATTCTTCCAGGCCTCTGTTTTTTTGATTTATTGTAATAAAGTATATACAACATAAAATTTACCACTTTAGTGGTTTTTCAAGTATACAGTTGCTTGGTTTTACATACTTTCATTGGGGTACAACTGCCACCCTTATCTGTTGCCAGAACTTCCTTGTCCAAATGGCACCCAATGTAGGGCTTAACAAATAACACCCAACATGGGGCTTAACAAATCTTCACCCATTAAAACATACCAACAGTTCTTTTCCTCCAACTCCTCACAATCACCACCCTACTTTCTGTCTCTATGGATTTAACATTTTAAGTCTCTCATATAAATGAAATCATACAATATTTATCCTTTCGTGTCTGTTCAGCAATATTGCACCTAATATGTTGTCATCAAGTTTCATCCATGCTGGAAGATGTGTGGGAATAGCCTTCCATTTAAAGAGTGGCTATTATTCCATTGCATGTTTATATCACACTTTAGTTTATGGATATGTATTCTTCTGTTTATGGATATGTATTCCTGCTGCCTCTTGGTTACTATGGCTGAAACAGCTGTGAACATGGCTGTGCATATATCTCAGACCCATCCTGGGGTAGTTTCTGGACTCTTTCAGAACTCCCTGGAGTGAGTTTTGACTTGGGAGTTCTCTTCTTTGTCCATTGGGTCCAGTAGGTCCAGTCATATGAACCTGACCTGCAGGAAGAGTGGAGATGATATTGGTGGTATTTCCATGGCAGAGCTGGCCTCTGGGCCATAGGTCAAGGAAAGAATGTACAAACTCCTTGAAGGCAGAGCAAAATTCAAAGCTTTTTCAGGTAGAACCAAAGTTTTCTTCTTTTCACATAAATCTCTTGAAATTCAAGAGTTGTGAGAGAATTTCCCAGGAAGCAAGGACTATACCACTTTTACTTCAGGCTCAAGCTACCACTTCAGCGACTCTATGTCTTCTCCAGAGGGGGCCATGATCAGGCTAGAGAAGAGGGAAAGGATGGTTGAGAAGGCTCTGTCTATCTGTTCACTTACAGCAGAGTACAGCAGGCTGCCTGATTCTAAGAAAATCTCCCCTTGGATGGCAGATGACCCCAGAAAGCAGCAGCTCAACTCAGTGAGTCTTAACTTGCTCTTTAATTTTAAATTTCCTACTACTTTGATTTAAATTTCCCAACTGATCCAGCTTGGTCACCATCCAGCTCAGTCAGGCTGCAGCATATAGTCTACTTCTGGGAGGACAGGTGATGAAGGACATTCAGCTGGTCTGGATCTGTCATCCTTGTCCTATCTGATTCAGAGGAAGAGGAAGGGGAGAAGAAGAGGAAGAGTGAGAGAGGGAGAGGGAGAGGAAGAGGTGGAGTGAGTTTTAAGCACAGGCACGGAGTGAGGGGGGAGAAGGGAGAGAAGAGGGTAGAAGTAGAAGACAGATAAAAGAATGTGAATGGAACAAGGAAAGACAGTGACTTTCCAGCATCACTGGGAAGGGAACAAATGGAAGGGAACAAATTGAGCTTAGTGTTTGCCAAAGAAGTTATAGCAATGGCAAATACCCTGGGATTTCACTGCAACCATATTAGCCTATATCATCCGAGTAAAAGTCAACTGAAATGGGCTGTTTTTAAAGTCCCACTTAAAAACTTTAAAAATTGAAATAAAATAATAATCTGGAATTCTACTTTCAGAAAAGGTTCTTCAAAAACAAAGACAAAACAAAAACATTTTAAATAATAAAAAGGAAGAGAAAACTCAAAAATAATAGACAAATTCACAGTCATAACCACCGTGAGAGATAGTAACATGTTTCTCAATAAAAGACATAAAAGGAGGCTGGGCACGGTGGCTCGTGCCTGTAAGCTTCAGCCTATGAAGCAGCTGGGGCTAGGGATCGCGGTTCAAGTCCCACCTGGGACCCATAGCAAGACCTAGTTCCAAAAAAATAACTGGGCGTGGTAGCGCGCACCTGTCATCCCCGCTACCTGGGAAGCTGAGGCTGGGGATTGCTTGAGTCTGTGATACCCTGGGCAATGTCAGCCTGTGGTTCCACAGGCAAAAATAGGAAGACCTAGTCTCAAAAAAAAAAAGACATAAAAGGAGACCAAAATCCAAATCCAAATCCAATTAAATCAGACTACAAATCAGAATAAAAGGTAAACAAATGGAAAATTTGAACAAATGACATACTATCTACATTCTGAGGTACATAGATAGCTAGCCCTGCACCTGAAAGTTCAAAATACACTTTCTTTTAGAGAACGTATAGAAATTGGGCATATTGAGGCAATAAAGCAAATCTCAACAAATTTTGAAGAAGAAAAGTAGTAAAAAGAGACAATAGTGGACTTAAGCTAGAAATCAGTACAAGAAAAGATGAGTTAGAAAATTTGCTATGGTTAAAAATCAAAGCATGTGACTGAACAGCACACAGGTCAAGAAAGCAGGCAGAGTGGAACATATTTTGAAGAAGCTACCTCCTGGTAGCAGGCTGGCAGAGGAGGGTCAGGGCAGCCCTGGGGCATATGATTCTGAGCAGCAACCCTCTCCTTGACTGTTGGCTGCACACCTTGTTCTCTGCCTGGCCCAGCTGGTGGTGTGGGCTCCAGCCAATGTCACAGGCCTGGCCACTGCCTCCGCATCTGGAACAGCTCATCAAGTATCTCCATGAATTCATGTGACTTCTGTTTTCACTGAGGAAAAGCTAGGTGGATGCCAGTTCTTCAGGAGTGAACCTACAGCAGTAGGAGGGACCCACTTGAGTCCTGGAATTATGTAGAGATAGACAATGTTGCCTGCATATACGTGTCCAAGGTTTCTGTGACAAAATGAAGAAAGTGTGACCCCCTTCACTGCCTCCTGTTTGGTGATGTTGGGAGATACAAAGCAGGGTGGTAGGGAGGAGGTATGGGCTAGGGCCACATGGGACACAGAACTGTACAGGGTGCCCTATCAAAGTATCAAAGTGGCCTCTCCTTTGGCACCAAGGTCAAGCAGCATGTTCTTAAAGGCACTGCTCCTTCTGGGGTTTATTGTGCTGGGCACGCATGTGAACAATTCAGAAAGAATTCATAGACATTAGCAAGAATGATGATTATTTTATGGGTTCAGTGGCATTTGCTGTGGGAGCTGACCTGGCCTGTCCAGGGGACCTATGTGATACATCACCCATGCGGTGGAAACACCCATGGGTGACAGTGTCCATGGGCGTAGCTCTCAGTCCCCACAGAAGGGGTGTTTCTGAAAACTAACTTTCATAAAGGATAAAGTCCTCAGACTCCAGGCAAGGGAGTTTTCGAGATGGCCCTCTAATTTAGT
>PVHY01011629.1:0-47282 GCA_004024945.1 Uropsilus gracilis | reverse complement strand
ATTTTTAATTGATGAGTAATATTCCATTGTGTATATATACCACATTTTTTTCATCCAGTCCTCTGTTTTGGGGCATTTAGGTTGTTTCCATGACCTTGCAATTATAAATTGTGCTGCAGTAAACATCCGGGTACAGGTGTCCTTTTGTACCCACATTGAGGTCTCTTTTGGGTAGATTCCCAGAAGAGCAATTGCTGGGCACTTACTACCATTTTCTAACAGTGGACACCGACAAAGAAAAGGCTTTTTCCCTTGAAGGAATGCTCAGAAACGTCTTTCCAGTTTAGAAGTATTTTCCCAATCTTTCTACACCAATCTTGAATTTAAACAATTACCTAGTATTATATATCTATGCATGAGCAAGTATTCACTTTAAAAAAAAGTTGAACAATCTTGCTAAAAAAGCAAATTAACAGACTTACAGGACACAGCATTATAAGAGAAGCATAGCCATTCATTACTATTTCCCGTAGGACAAGATGATTTTAAAGCACACTGATTTATTTCATTTACCTCTAACACCACAATTACGTGTACACCAATGAACATTCTGTGTGACTTCTGTGTCAGACAGCAAGAAAGCAAAAAAGCAGGTCACTTAAATTTTAAATGCTGGTCTCTCTACATAACTAATACCCCTTGTCTTCGCATCAAGGCAGTCACTACCTTCAGATGTAATATGTCAGTCCCAAGAAAATAAAGTAAAAGATTTCCAACCACTGGAAAACAAAATTTAGAATATCTTTGCATCTTCTTTCAATGATAATTATTTCAGAGTTTCCAAAGGTGTTCTACAAAAATTGCACTGGTACTTAAGAAGACTTCAGATACTGTCTAGCCAATTATATCATTTAACTAATT
This sequence comes from Uropsilus gracilis, assembly GCA_004024945.1. NCBI lineage: Eukaryota > Metazoa > Chordata > Mammalia > Eulipotyphla > Talpidae > Uropsilus > Uropsilus gracilis. The sequence goes on along the minus strand of PVHY01011629.1, from coordinate 46,421 downwards.
AAATATTTTTTTTCAAGACTGCTACTATTTATGGAAAGACATTCTAGCTTTTATTTACAGTTGTAATTTAAATGTTTATCCTAGGGATATTTATTTAAATTTAACAGTGATACTACTTAAGAATACTATTATTATAAATGTCACCAGACTATGGCAAAATGTGAAGATGTAAGGGGAGTGATAAAGGTTTGAAAAGCATCGATTACTCTTATCTGTGACCTGAGAAAATACAAGGGAAGGTGCACTTATGAGAATTTTCACATATACCAAAATAGATATTAACAGATATTAGGCAAGAAGAAAGAGCTAGAATTAGTAATCCAAACTTTCATTTTAGGAAACTAGAAAAACAAAAGCAAAATAAATCCAAAGCAGAAGAAAAAAAGAAAATAACAATAAAAACTAGAACAGAAATTATATAATAGAAAACAATAGACTCAGTGAAAACCAAAGCTTTGAAAAGACCCACCAAAAAATGGATAAGCCTCTAGCCAAGCTAAGAAAAAGACATAGAAGATGTAAATGACTAATACTTGAAATGAGAGATACCATCACTGCTGATGCAGCATTAAAAGTATTAAAAAGGAATGGTATTAAATAACATTTCATAACATAAAATCTCACAAACTTGATAACTTAAATGAAATGGACTAATTCCTTGAATGACACAGTCTACCAACATGCACCCAAGGAGAAAGCAATAATATGAATAGGCATTTATTACCTTTATTAAAGACGTTGAATCATTAACTTTCCCAAACAGAAAGCACCAGATCCAGATGGTTTCACTGGTGAGTTCTACCAAATATTCAAAAAAAGGAAAAATGATACCAGTTCTCTAGTATCTCTTCGAGGAAATAGAATCAGGGAGGATACTTCTAAACTCATTCTGAGATCAGCATTACCCTAATAGCAAAAGCCCTTACAAGAAAGGGAAACTATAGACCAACATCTTAATGAAATTAGATGCAAAAGTCCTTCAACAAAAGATTAGTAATGGATTCAATAAGGTATATAAGAATTACACACCATACTAAGGGGGATTTATTCCAGATGTGGGGGGCTGGTTTAGCACTCAAAAATCAATTACTGTCATTTGCCACATAAAAGGGCTAAGAAAAATCATATGATCTTATTAACAAAGCACTTGACAAAACACCCAACTGATGATTTAAAAAAATTAAAAATCAACAAACAGGAATAGAGGGAATCCTCCTCAATTTGGTAGAGAACACCTATAAATACCTACAGCTATAACATGTCACTTAGTGGTGAAAAGACAGATGTTTCCCCCCTAAGATCAGGGGGAAATAAGAAGAGTTAACATTGTACTAGTTGACATTGTACTGGGAGACCTAGCTAATGCAATAAGACAAGAAAAGATACCAAGATTATGAACAGAGATATTAATAATGTTGAATAATATTTCTGGTTATCTATTTCTTCTCTGCACAGTCAAAAGGTTTCTATACCCTAGCCCACTTAAAAGTAACTTGTTTTGGTTAATGAAAAGTGAGGGAAGTGATGTATCTTAACTCCAAAGAGAAATGATTACAAGATGGCATAGGATTACCCTAGTTTTTCTTCCACCTGCGGCAACTGTGAAAATATTTGTTGATGCAGGGGTGCTACAGAAAGCATGGAAGGCTGAGCTGCCAACACAGTTAAGCCACAAAAATTCTGATAGCTTGTTGCAAGTTGCAGTCCTTACTAGGTGCTAGCATGTTTTACTAACTAATAGGTGTCTGCAGACAAAGAACAAATGCAACAGAGGAGCTTTAACTAATTTGATAAAAACAGGAGAGAAAGGGAATGTAAATGTCTTCTGGCAGGAAGCTGGGGAAACATTCTTGGAAGGCAATGAGTCTGGACATGATGGTCAGAGTACAGGAAGAAGCAGTCTTCCTGTAGTAGGAACGTGTGCATGAACTCTGGGAGAACAAAATAAAGAGGATGAGTTGGGAATGCTGTAAAGGGATAAGGGCATGGATGCTTACATTGGGAAGATGAGCTGTGATAGGTCAAAAATGTGAGGCAGGGTTCACTAATAAATAGCAAATACTATTAGCTAATCCAATAAACACCTTGAACATTGGTATTTTTGGTTTAATAATACAGAAGCAACTCAGAAGTAAAAAATACTTTAAATATGGAAGAGAAAGGCAGTATCTGAAAAAACAAAATTTACAGTGTATAGTAATAATTTACAAATTACAGAAATTTGTAAATTACAATTATTTTAATGTGAGCCATGAATCTCAGACTTGATTCTACAAGCAATGCAAGAGGGAACCTGAAAATTTTTCAGCTAGGAAATATCACCATCGAGACCAGGCTTACAGAGATACACTGAAGGCAGAGAAAGTATCTGGAGCATTTACCATGTTCTGGATGAGAAGAAACACAGAGCTAAGTCAGGATGGTATCAGAGGTAACTGAAGAGCATGAGAAATATTTTGTGATATATGCAACAAACCTAGGGATTGATGAGTTACAAGAGAAAAGAAAGGGGAGGATTCAGAAAATGAGTAAGGAGATGAGTCCCCACTGAGCCAGAGAACACTGAAGGAAAGGTGCTGAGAGGAACAGAGATTATGAAGGAGGTCTTGAATTGAATATTATAAAGGTTGTTACTGAATTCATCATGAATATCACGGCAGGGTGACTTATTCAGATTACTGGTCTCTCAAATTAGGACAAATAACATTTTTATTTGAGATTATATGAATTGTGCTGTAATCCAAAATAATATAATGGGATCTCATTATAATCATACTCAAAAGACCCTATCATTTCAAACAATTGTCAGTTTGTAAGAGTAGATACAACTTATTGTTCTTATATCAAACTATTGGAACACCTAAAGTTAATGTACAATGCATGGTTCTCTATCTTTTGAAATATATATACATCTAGATATATAGAAAGAGAGAGCACAAGAGAGGTATAAAACAAGGAAAATATTTGAGGAGAGCATATGACATTACTTGGGATCAAAAGAGAGTAAGTTAAAAATTTTCTAAACTCTAATTTCAATTTTAGAATAATGATCCTACACCCTCAGGAAGAACACAGAGTTTTTCAAAATGCAGTTATACAATAATGCAATATTATGTAATTATGTGATAATACATAAATATTTATTATATTTATATACACAAATATATATCATATATGTAAATATAAGTTTATATATTTATTATAAATGTTCAGGGACACAAAAGAAAAACTGAAAAGCAGACAAGTTAGCTGGGAAATGAACAGTGTTAAAGACCACATCAGAGCAATGGAGATGAATGTCCTGAAACTCACACATCTACTTTCTATACCCTCCAAAACAGTAACAATGGGCGAAGAACAGCAAATAGATGAGAGCTTCTGCTTCCTCTTATCTCTTAGTAGATGATCCTGGTCCCGAGGACTTTAGCCCTGCTTAAATCAGTGCTCTAAGCAAAACAGCACTTCCTCCCCTTAGCCCCTTTCTGAGTCCCAAGTGACCCTATGGAATCTTCCTCTCAGCTTGAAGTCAAGCCCCCTCTGAAGTACTAACAGCCAAAGTTTTGGTATTTAGTCCCAGAGATGTTTGCTTCCAAATGGGGGTTTCAAAACCCAAAAGACAAATGCAGCAGCTACTGGGCTACTGCAGCCAACTGCAGGACACACCCTGTACATCCAGCATGTGGCCACTGCTCAAGTAGACATACAATGTAGGGTGCCGTTTGCACGTGGAAGGTTAAAAAAAAAAAAGCAAGTGAATAAATTAAATAAAAACTCACTACTCTTGGATACAGACTGGAAGTTACCAGAGGGGAAGACAGTGGAGGCTGAGGGGATGGTAAACGGGTAGAGAGGGTGAACCAGGCGTTCACGGTGATCACAAAATACACAGGTACTAAAGCGTAACGCTGCACACTTGCAACTGACATAAAGGGTTTTCCTAATTATTATTCTACACTTAACCCATATATAAGGCCCTTGTAGAAGTGTTTTCTTGAAAAATATACAGATTCGTGCTTGGGAGTATTTTAAATTGTGGAATCAAATTCCAGATCTCTTCCAAGCACACACTTGCAGCCTGTCTTTCCTCCTCATTGCTAACGACAGAGATGAAGATGTTTTACGAATACTGAATTACAAGGTAGTTGGTTCCTCAAGCCACTCAGGAACCTTGATATTCCCTTTTGTGAAACAGGAGAGCAACCCACAAGAACAACCTCTTTAGTCCTTTCCAGTTGTAATCGACTGTGACCACACACATCCCATGAAGATCCCACTAAGTCACCCAAGAGAGACACCCTGACAATTCTGACAATACAGACTTACTGTTTGTAGCTATAAAAAAAAAATCACTTCATAAAATACACTCTCTTGTGTTTTTCCCGCCACCATCTCTTACACCCTTTGAAGCTTTCTCCTCCTTCTCCTCTCTTTTTACTCTCAGACGTACCACGTACTAGTGTCCACTGTTTTTAGAAATATTTAGTTTTATGATATCACCCACATCGAGTCCATTTACATGTTGGAAATATAAATGTCCAACATTAGTCTTTGTCTTTCTGACTCACTTTACACACATAATTCCCTCCAACTTCTTAGCTTTTGCTGTGAACGCAAATCTTCCATCTGTCTTTATGGTTGAATAATGTTCCATTAATGTGGACAGACCACATCTTTTTGATCCAACCCTCTATCAGTGGGTACTTAGGAAGTTTCCACGTTTAATGATTATAAATAATGCTGCCACGTGCATTGCAGAACATGGAATTTTTTGAGTTGATGATTTCTTGTTCTTCAGACCAAGTCCAAGAGTGAGATAATGGGTCACATGGTGAGTCCAATTTTAGTTTTTTAAGGTAAATCCAGCTTACTTTCCAAAAGCAACTGCACCATGTCACATTCCCATCAACAGAGTAATTGAGTCCCCTATGGGCTCTATTTAATATGTGCCATTCTCAAAGATGTTACTGATAGCTCATTGTGATGAAACTTAATATGTTATAAGGCAGGGCTTCTTCAATAAAAATGTATCAATAAAAAAAACAATTGCACAATAAATTAAATTTCAGAGACACAACCAGGGACATTTGAGTGGCTGCCTATTGGTCCTCAAATCATGCCAGATGCATAGTCTACTCAAAGGTCTAATCTAGTTTGGGACTGTGAAGCCCCAATATCAATACAAACTCATTGTTCCCAAATACAGAAATCCAAGGTGAAGATAAATCAGGTCATCTAGAATTCAACAACAGAATCATTTGTGAAAAAAAAAAAAAAACAAGGATGAAGAAAATGTCTTTAAGGGGGTGTAGAAGGCGGGGACTTAAGTTCTCTGCCTTTAAAGAGGAAAAATGGAACTCCATAGAGAATGGTCCTTCATAATTCTGTGCTCATGCTATTTCCTATGACTACAAATGTGGTTAGACAAGTAGTCCTGTGGAACGTGCCCTTCTCTCCTGTCCTGAGTAAGACCACCCTCACCACCCTATGGCCTACTTTGGAAACCCGAACCCCTTGAGCTTAGTGTTCCTGTTAAGCTAAATACGCATGGCAAGCAACAGCAGTCAGAGCACCAAGTCACTGCACCCAGAAAAGGTGAGACTGTTGTGCCAGACACCTAGACATGCATTCTCATTATGTAACCAGCACTAGTACCATTAGCATCAATTAGTGAAGCCTGCAGAGTGACTATGTTCCAATACTCTACTATGCATTTCCAGCTATCGCTACTAATAAAACCATGATGAATTAGCCTTTTTTTCTGAGGCATTTTTCCTACCACTGAGTATGAGTTGGGAAACAGAAACAAATAAGCAGAGGTAAATATCCAGCTTTATGATATGATCACAGATATTTTTACCATTCTCTTTTTAATCTTCTATCTACAAAGTTGAATCGTGCATTAACCGTACCTCCAACTTTCCTTTGAAACGAATTTTTCCTTTGAGTGTTTCCAAGAGTGGTGGGTCTGCCAACCTCAGCTCAGTACGGTTGTGCTAATGAGGTCAGCACTGGTCGTGAGCGCAATTCCCATGCAGTCCAATTAACTATGATCTGTTCTATTACCAAGGTCCCAACCTAACTACGTCGCCTGCGGAGTGAACTGGTGCAATTCACAGAAAGAAAGAGCAAGGGATAATAAAAGATCATCAGTCATTCATCATTCTATTGAAAAGCAATGTTCACATTTCACAGGGAGATTTTTCTATGGGATAAACTGAGTGTGGGCCATTATGTATGGAACTGAGTTTCTCTCTGTATGTGCATTCAATGGCTCATCACTTATAAAGACTACAAATGGACTCAGAGACACTACAAGTAGAATCCATGAGCAAAGGGTTAATGCTAAAGAGCATCAATCAATCCTTTTCACAAATGGACTTCAGTAAGAGCAAAGCTGAAAACTAAGCATTAACAAAACACACACATACGGAGCCAGAGACACCTTGGCAAACTACATTCCTTTCTTGCTCATAGGTGGATTTTACATCTTTTCTATTACACAAAATATAATTTTAATTACAGTCTAGCTACAAGCTTCCCATAACATCTTTGATGTCTTCAACTGGTGCATGCTCAGGAAATACAAATTCCTTTTGATCTTAGCCAAAATAAAACATCCTTAAATGGGGTAAATACGATGTCAAACTTTGTTTGCTAAGTAAAGGTGACTTCAGGATGGCATGCAACAGCTTTTTCCTGTTTTTTTTTCCCCATTATGTAAGTGGAACTTACTTATACACTGATGATTCACAAATAATTTTAAATAATGCACAGTAAAACATTTTTTTACTTTATTAATTGTTTTGTTTTGGAGACATAAAGTCTAAAACATGATATCTTGATTTCCCAGATGTTACTGTCAAGATAAGTTAAAAATGCACACAAATTAAGATGAATGATATAGAAAAATGGCAAGAAATATTGAAGCTAGCATATGAATGACCAGGATTTGGGAAATAGGTATATGCTATCCAAAAGATTTAAAGTAAATGCTATGATATTGAAGAATACCTAAAAATTGCACTGGCATTATAAAATGGAAGAATGCTTCTTCCATTCCAGAACATCAACTAATGTTAATGCAATTAATTTTCATTTATTGTTTTGCAATGCAAGGTAGTCTTTATCACATCTTTTTACCTGTGCTACCAAATCAACTCACCACAAAAGTCAAAGAAAGCAACGACTTGAGTACAAAGAATTTTGACCACATTCTCCCTGCAAGGAACAGTTATCTACATGAAATCACCTTTGTGAAAAATCTTAAGTGTTACAGGTCCACCCATCTGAAGCTGGACTTCAGAAACCCTCCACTTGGTAGGCTCTACGTGAATCCCCAAGAGAGAATTCAGAGGAGTGTGCCAGTTTCCTCACCACAAAAGGAGCCATGCTATGCTGCACACATGTGATTATACTGGTGAGCACAAATATGGTTTACCTGCATTCCCTCCATGTTATTAGCCTTTAACGTTTTAGGCAAAAGGAAGGTGTGAAAATTACCTGGTACAGATGAATCCCAGGCCTATTTTAGCTGAGGGGACACAGTCCGGCAAAGCAGAGGGTGAGGGGTGGCAGGCCCAGGCCGGAGCTCCACAGGGAGGCAGGACAGAATTGTGCAGAGCCCTGAAGGCTAGCAAACTGTGTTGAGGCTTCAATCTAAGTGCAACAGGAAGCCATGGGAGAGTTTCAACCAGAAGAATGAAATGGCCCTACTTTTTATATAATGATCCTGTTAGAGATTTTGTGGACAAATAATGGCCAGGGAGCCAAAGGGGCAGAGAAGAGACTGGTCATCAGCCGTGGAGACAGAAGTGGATGGCAAATAGAGCAAGAGAGGAGTGAAGACCCATTTCTAGAGTCCTGGTGGGTTTCACTGGTAGTTAGAAAACACAGTTTGGATACAAAAGAATCAAAAATTCAGTCTGAAATATGTTATACTTAAGATGCAATGAGACCTACAAATGGAAGTGGCACATAGGCAGGTACTTGGATGTGAAAGTCCGCAATCTAGAGGAGCATTCTTAGGTGGAGACAAAGGTTGATTCATCTGTTCTGCAATCATCCCAATTCAGGTAGATTCAGCATCAGTTCTAGCAGCTTAAAGAAGAGTCAGAGCCTGAGCATCGTCTTCACAGAATTTTCAATAGTGAACAGGGGAAAACAGCCACTTGAGTGCCCTGGATGATGCTGCCGCAGGAGCTAATGGCAGGAGGGAGTGAAAAGACTAATAACTCAATTGCCATACAACCTGCATATACATGGTATTTGCAAGTAGGAGACTGAACAAGCTCACATGGTAGGAGAGTGTAGACAGGTAGGAAATGATGGCCCGGGGCAAGCCAGCAAAGAGAAAAAGGGAAGGCATGGGGAAATCCGGAAGCCAGAGCAGAGCTGCATCAAGAATGCTGAACAGTGAAAAACGCCACTGGCAGTGAGACAGGCAGACACTGTTACCAGCCCTTGTCCACCATCTGGCCCCGCAACCTGAGCAGCGACTGCAAAACTGGAAGGTGTAAAGCCAGACTGGGGGAGGCCGGGAACAAAAGGAAGTGAGGACAAGGACAGAGAGTGTATAGACAATTCTTTAGAAAAATGATTCTCTTGAAACTGTGATTAATATTTACTCAAATCAGATTGGAGGGTAAATGAGTTTTCAGAGGTTCTGCTCTTCTGCCGTCAGCCTGTGACCAGCACCTGCAGCGTTACACCCTCCCGATGACGACACAGGCCCAGCCAGGTGGGTGTGCACATGCACAGGTGGGCTCACCGGGTCCTGTGAGATGATAAAGAGGCCTCCACACCCGAGGGAGAGGCCAAAAAAGGGTGTGGAGTGCTGTGGGGTGGACACTGAACGAGGAGAAAGGAAAACTTGAGGAACTTAAGGGGTTGTTTCTTTGCTGTTTATTTTTTCTAAAGTTCCACAAAGACAATACCAAGGGCTCCGACATTCTCTGTCCGCTGTAATCATGATGAACCACCTCAGATCGGGATGGTTAGACAACAGAGACCATCCAACTCGCACAGTCTTGATGAAAATTTTGTTTTAAAGATGAAACTTATTTCACAAGTCCCTGTGTAAAGCAATCAGAAGCAAATAAGCTTCTACAACGAGCCAGTCAAACACATCTTTTTGCTATCTTTTGTTGTTGGTCTAACAGTGGCATCACTGTGATCGTATATTCTTTTTATTCAAATAAATTGTTTTCAAGATTAAAGTTTATGAGTAAATGTTACATTTTTTTCTTATCACTCTGCTAAGGCAAGAGGGAAACATTTCAACATTTTAATTCCCTATGAACTATGTTATGGTAAAAGCTATTTTGTGCTAATGTTCTGATGCCAAAATTCCAAGCGTAGTCTTCAGTTCCAGCTGAAGTTGGTAATCCTTGGTTTTTTTTTAAATTTAATGATATTTGTATAATATATGAAATTGTTAATAACTAAGTTCTTCCTCATCGCTGAAAGGTGTGCTTTTCTTTATCCTGGGGTTCTCTGATGTGAGGGGACCTCCCAAACTGGGCTCCCACATATTTTGCCCTTGGGTTCTGACCTGCAGGTAAGCTCGGGCCTGAGGAGGCTGTCAGATCTGCACCTTCCCCTCAGCGTCACTTTGTGCTGCTACTTCAGTTTCTTCTTCTGGATCAGCAACTTTCTCTCTTCCCTCCCTCTCCTTTAACGCTTTCATCTTTGGCAGCTCGTGCCTCCAAGCACACTCCGAGGACAGGCGTAACCTGAGTGTCCATTTCCCCCATGGACATAACAGCAAGAGTCATAAAGCAGCTTCACTGTCGGATGAACTCAGCCGCTCTTGCACTGTCGAAAGGGATGCCTGCACTTAGCACGTTACCAAAGAAGCGCTTACTCCCCCTGTACAGCTCTGTGCAGCCTTTATCCAAAGGCAAAAATGAACACAATCCCTTAACTCTCCAGGTATCCTTAGCTTTCACTAGAGTAACCTTTAAAACAATGCTGCACTCAGAAAACATCCAGCCGGGCATGATGGCGCGCGCCTGTAATCAAGCACTGGGAGGCAAGAGGACTGGGATTGCTTGAGATCATGGGTTCAAGACTACCCTGGGTAACAAAGTGAGACCCGGTTCTCAAAAAAGCAGCTGGGCATGGTGGAAGGCGCCTGTAATCCCAGCTACCTGGGAGGCTGAGGCTGTGGATCGCTTGAGTCCATGGGATCGGGACTACCCCAGGCAACATAGAGAGACCTAGTCTCAAAAAAAAGAAAAGAAAAGAAAATGTCCAGTACAAACACTGCTGGTCAGAAGAAAGGGCAGGTCAGATTCATGCACATGCTCTGATTTGGGGCCAGTCCCCCATCATTTCTTCAGGTGGGGCAGACTCTGGGTGCCAGTGGGGCACCAGTTCCTGATTCACTCAGTGGGGGCTCAGCCTCTCTTTCTCCCACCCCAGCAGCCAAGGCAGCACAGGCCCAGGTAGGGGAAAAGTGCTGGGAAGCAGAAGGAAACAGCAGCCCACGGTTTTCGATTGCAATGGAGCTGAGAGAGAAAATGCTGAGCCGGGAAAGGTTCTGTTTGCTTCTGTGTTTCAGGACAAACTGACTGAAGAGATTGGGTGATGGCACCCCCCAGTCTTCCCAGTTCACCTCTCTGCGGTTTCTGGATCTGGTCCACACTCACAAGCATTCAGCTCCCCCCCCCCCAAGCATACAGTCCTCCCAGTCTCCTAGGAAGAAACACAAGACTCACTAGTAAGCATCTTGATCTCCCCCTCCTTAGTTCTGACCCCACAATGTCATGCAGGCAACTTGTACATGTTCTGTAGGATTTTCCCCATAGAAAGTAAAACCTCAAAGGTACCTGTGGGACTTGAAATTATCCATGTGACTTGAAATTCAGAATGGCTGATCACATGTTCCTTTTGTTTGTGATGATTTACACTAATGGCTTTCTTAGAAGATGGTGATTTAAAATGCAGATGTTTTATTTTCATAATATAAGTAGCTCTATGGGATTTCCAGTTGACTTTTTCAGAGAAAGATGTCAATGAGCCTGTTTCTTATGTTAAAATCCCGCCAAAGAATTCTTGATTAGGTTGACAAGTGGTTTTTTAGTGGTGGTTCTTTTTTCTTTTTTTTTTTTTTTCTTTTTTAGTTGAATACCTGATAGTCTCTATCTTTAAAAAAAAAAGAAAGAAAGAAAGAAAAGAAAAAGAAAAAAGCAAAGCCCCAGTCAAGACTCAAACCACTGATACCCGGAGAAGCAGGGTGGGCCCCAGGGCCTGTGGAAGGCAGGAGGGCAGCCTGCCACCCAGCATGGACCTAGACTCCAGACAGGATCCAGTCCCTAAGGAGCATCCAGGGGCAAAAGTTTCCGGGGACTGTGAGCGCTAAGATTTACTGTGGGCCACTTTCTAGGCTGCATGTCCCTACATAGCATGGGTCCTTCAGGAAAAGTCTACCTGTCCAAACTCAGGCTGGAGGGGGAGCGCAGGGCTGGGGTCAGACACGGGGACATGTCCTGCCATGGACATGGCAGGATGCCACTGGTGGAGAGAGCTCCACAGAGACAGCCGGTGAGGCAGGTATGACCACACCCAGCCTGTGCTTCACCACAACCCTGCAACGTGGGGTGCAGGAAAAGGCATCCTCACTATCCCAGAGCGAGGTTTCCTGCCAACTTTATTAAGTCTGAGATCATCTTGGGGATGCTGGGGGTAGGCAGGCAACTGACACAGCCCTTAGGCAGTGAGTGCTGGTGCTGGGTACCTAGAAGACCTGAACATGTCTTGTTTAGGTTTGTTGTTTGTCCGTTTGTTTTAATTTTATGATCCTGCAGAGATACAGAAGAGGAACCTCACTTATGAGTAGTTTACATGAAAAAGATTAAGGGATCTTAGTTGGTAGAAAAATGAATACTATTCAGCAATGTTCCGCAAGAAAACAAGGAAACCTGGAGCTGCGTTAGAACACAAAAGCAGGGCAATACTCCCTTTGCAGTTTTCCTAAGTCTGGTCACAGTTTTGTTTGGTTCTGAACACTTAAAAAATACACTGGCAAAAGAGAGGAAACACAGACGGTGGTGGTGAGGATGGCGACAGACTGGGAACCTGTGTCAAACAGAAACCAGTGAAGGAATAGGTTAACGTAAAAGGAAAACCTTCACAGAGACAGAACCTTTGTCCAAGCATATCCCATAGAGGAGAGTGCGATGGGAAGAGTAACAGGCCCCAAAGAAGTCTACTTCCCACTCCCTGCAAGCCAAAAGGATGTTCCCGTTCACAGCGAAAGGACTCTACAGATGCAGTTAAGGATCTTGCCATATCCAAGGGGAGCTAAAGCTCACAGTACAGGCAGAGGAGCCAGAAAGTCAGCGACAGAGAAGGGAGGCGATGGGTGTGATGCGGCCACAAACGGAGGACCTTGGGCAGCTCTCCCAACTAGACGGGCAAGGGACAGGGTTCTGCCCTCCAGGCTCCAGACGGGCACCTCCGCAGGCCCACTGCAGGCTTCTGACCTTCGCAACTATAAAGTAATACACCTGTCCTGTTTTAAACCACTGAACACGTGCTCCTCCCTTACCACAGCAATAGAAAATCGGCAGGACTAGAAAAGTTTAAACACTGCTGCTAAACAAAGAAAGCAAGGTGGGTGGGAATTATCAGGGTAAGACTTCAGCTCATGGCAGCTCCCAGCCCAGCAGCCGCTGGTGAGACACCATGGCCTGTGCAGGGCCTCCCAGGGGCCAAGTCACTGGCACCAGATCAGCAGACACGCCCAGCCCAGGCAGGTCCCTCCATGATCCTGCCCAGAGGCACACAGCACTGACAACGGAAGGGTGACCCTTAATGGCTCGGGAATCAAAGCGCGCTCACTTTTAAGGCTTACGAATAGTAGATGAGAGATAGTAAAATGTTTCTTGAAAAACTCGAACCAAGCAGAGGAATGGTCATCAGCATATGGCTATTCCAGTTAGCTCCATTTTATAGTTCTGATTGACAACTTTCGGGAAAATGTGCGGTAGATACACAGAAAATTAAACTAACTAAACAGAAGGTTTTTTTATTCCAGGAAATATTAATTTTCATTGAAAATAATATTGCTCCTGAAAGGGCACAAATCATGGTAAACAACTAGTTCACTTCAGTGAACCGCATCTGCAGAGTCCTCAGAATGACCCCTGGCTGTGAGTTCACCTGAACTGTGATGGACACTGGAAAGGCACGTGCGAGGGTAGATGACAGTTAAGATCTCAGCTGCCAGAGTGTGAGTCATTAACTGACACCTGTGTAGCTACACGAGGACCATCTATCACTTGCAGAGACTGAGGGAGGACCAGGAGAACAAAGTTAAGAATGTGAAAATGGTTGTCTCTGAGGAGGAGAATGGTGGTTATTTTTCATGTTTCTTTCTCTCCAAAATTGAAAATTAGGAAAAGAGAGCACGTTTCCATTCTGGAAAACCAAAATACTGGTATGGACCAACCTATCCCTTCTTGCAGCTTACTAAGAAATGAGCTGTTTTCTTAAATCTAAGAAACAACCAGAAAAGGCAGGAAACTGGCAACAAAAATATGTGTTTCAGCAGGAAAAAAAAAAGAGCAGAAAACATCAGGAGAACACACAGACACACATGCACCCTGCACAGAGCATATCACACTTAGGTGTGTGCATGCTAATGACATGCATGCGTACTTAGAAGAGACAGAGCTAACTTTCCTCAGCTCTTGACACTGTCAGACAAAAGGACAGATAGATGACTGGCCTGAGTACTCCCTATGACTATCCTAACAGCCCCAGGAGGCTGAAGCCTTGTGCCTATCTTATGGCATAGATGTTCAGATTAAAGGATTAAAAGCCAAGCCCAGGATCACAGCATGAGGACAGGACGGAGCTGGGGCGAAAGCCCTGGTCTGTCTGATTTCAAGCCCATACCTGCACCGTGCACCTTGCGTTCTGACAGGCAATGGGACATGCTAGTGCCCCATGCAGAGACCTGAAAGGCCAAGTCCAAATAAGATGGGGAGACCGCATGGTCAAAGGACCCGAGCATGGTGGAGTACAGTGGGCAGCAGAACGGGGTGTGGCTGTCGGCACACACACCCAGGGCTTCAGCGCAGAACCAACACTGGAGGGACAGTCAGGGCTTCAACACCTGCAAACACCAGCCAGGGCGTGCCCAGACCACCTGCAAAGTCAGAGCCAAAAGTGACCTGGACTTAAGTACGGAAGTCCTAACCAAACCCATACATATTAGAGAGCAATGAACCAGAACTCAGAGCCAAAATCAAAGACTTTCTGTGAAGAAGAGAAATGTGTTTCCCAAGAGTTATCAAACCAAAAAAAAAAAAAAAAAAAATCTTGGAATTGGCTTTTTAGGAGTCTCTCTTGAAGATGCAAGAGAAACTTTGGGAAACAAAGGACCTCCGAGTCCACTTACAGCCAGCAGGTACTCTGCACAAGGAAGCCCACCTACTTGTCACCAGTGGCTTCCCTCCAAGATGGAAGGCAGCAGTCTGCTTTTCCTTAAGCCACTCAGGAAATAAGCACTGTCTTCCCTACTAGAAGAAAGGCGAGCACTCAGAGAAGTCCCACCAGCAAAAGGCTGAGGTACAACAAGACAGTTTTTTTTTTCTCGATCAACAGTTTGTTCATTTTTGTTAATTACACAGCCAGACACAATTTTTTAAATTATATTATTTGGATTCAAGTTGCTTTACATGAGCTATGATTTAGGGATATGGGTTCATACCTGAACTGTTTAAAATTCCCTCACTGCTGGAGTCTTCGTTGCTAGGCCCATGCCCACAGTGTAGGCTAACTGATGGAATAGGGGAAAAATGTTCACCAACAGCCCAAGACAGTGCAGCCTGTACTGCTGCTCCACCCCTCTAGCACCACGCACTGCCAGAGGCAGGATGGCACTCTCTGCCTGGTGGCATGGCCACCCTCTTGACCCCCATGAGAACAAAGCAGGATAATGACATGTAGAGCAACATGAATAACAGAAGGGGCATGGTGTATCCCCCTTTAAGCCTAGACTATCTCTACCACCAGCCCCGTATCTGCCACCTCCACACCAACACTTGACTATCTTCTGTCTACCCTATGAGTTCTGTAATTACTGTTATAGTGTCTGAGGACAGTGCTGTGATCCACAATTCTCTTAGACCTTCTCTGGCATTTGGGGGCCCATCTGTGGGAAGTATCCCAGACCCTGTGCTTGCTTACCTTGTTGCCTAATCAAATAATAGTTGTTCAGCAAAAATCTAAATTCCAGTTAATTTGTAAAAAGACATCCCCCGCCTCTGAATTGCTTGACATCCACAGCTACTTGGAAGCCCTCCAGGAATAGGGAAGCTCAGTGCCACATCTGTTTAGCCCCTGTAGTAGAAACAGTCCTTAGATTCAGGAGAAAGAATCGTGTGGCTCTTTGAATGACACCCTCTGTGTTCCTAGTGAGCTTTCCCATCGACTTGCCAGCCCAGATGATTCTACTCATTCAATCCATTCTACCCACACTCCTCAAAAGTCAACCTGACAGAGCAATTTCAATAAGGGAAAGATAGGGAAGCAAGAAGCTGAGAAGGAAGCAACAGAGAAGAAAAGGAGGAGTGAAATGAATGAATGAATGAATGAATGAATGAATGAATGAATGAATGAATGAATGATGACCCCACAGAATACTAAACATGGGGGAGAGGAACAAAGAATGCATGTCTTCGAGTGGAAGGGGCCCAGTCGATGCTGATGGAGGGCTATGGGTGCCCTGGTGGTGGGGTGGAATGGGGACACATACCTGAAGAGGTGTGAGCCTATACTTCTGAATCACACAGCATTGTAAGCCAACATCCCGTCAAGAAAAAAAGAAATTCATCACAGCTGCTGTGGAGAAATGTGCGTTTGGCTCCCAGGGATTCTATCTTGATAAAAAATGCCCTTGTTTTCTTTTCATTTTTTCATTGAAGTAGCATAAGAATTCCTTGTTTTGCACTGAAGTAACAACAAGAATTCCCTACTAACATAAAAAATTTACTAAATGTGTCTGTCGACACTACTTCATTACCTTTATTTTCATTTAAAATGTAAGATGATTAATATTGCATTTTATATGCTGCTGAATGGCAAAGAGAAACTGCTTTGGGATTAAACACTAAACTGATTTTTGAAAGATAATAGATTCATAGAGTTTGAGATATATAGGATCAATACCAATCCTTGATCATTGACCGTTTTCTTTGTAATTTGACTCTGGAGGAAAATATGCCACCATCCAAATCATGAGATTTGAACATTTTTTTTCTAATTTTAACACTGTACTTAGAGGAAAAACACTGTAAAATAGAAAGGATCTTCGGGCAAGGAAAAGAGAACTAGACTTCACCGCTTCTAAGGTGGTCTTTGTAATGTATTTGGAATAAAGAGATCTTTTCAGTATCAAGTCACACCTTTTATGGAACATCAGTAATATAGAGAGATGGAAAACTCACACGTAAATTCAGTTCAAGGATAGATATTTAAAACAAAATCACATCTTTATATTGCTTTCTATTATGGCTAAACCGTCCATTTCTTATCTGAAATCCCTTATTTAGGTCTCTCAGGATGATTGCTATTCTACTCTTTAGTTTTCTAAGTAGTTGAAATCAGAACTCTGAAGTTCTCAAGGTCAAGAACCATGTTTCGCTCATCCTTGTATTTCTCAGTCTTAACAAAGCCTGAGGACCCAAGCAACCTTCACTGTGTGGGTGCTGAAAGCATTAAGCTAACACGAGGCCAAAAAAAGCAGTAAAACATCACAATTGGAATGGTCATCATCAGTCTGCAGATGTGACTTTCAAAAAAAATGCAGAAAATTTTCAGCAGTGACAAACACAACGAGCAAAGTGCATGTGAACAAGAGAAGCAGACTTAGCCTTGCCCACCTTCCATGGCCAGCTCTGATGACAGAGACATTTAACTGAAGGAAATGATGAAAACAAGTTAAACTAAAGAAAACCAGAGTTATACACACATTTTAGCTCATACGTCAAATTAATATTAATACTAAAGTAAGCTGAAATCAAGAGGAAATTTAAAAAACAACAAATCAAATGTTCAGGCTAGTCTCCAAAACAAATTATCCCAAGGAAAAAACCACTGAGTGGAAGTACCAGATGATTAAAGGTAGAAAAATAAGACACACAACTAGAATTGCTTGATCAGCAAGAGTTCACTGACTCCTCTTCCACTCCAACCAGGGTCACCTCAGACAACTATGTCAAATACTAGTTTATGCCTAACCCGAAAGAACTATTAGCCAGAATATGTTACTACTTTAAAAAAGGGAAAGGTCTACAATGCAATTTGAATTATTTAGTGCTTTTAACAGCATATTCATTGTAAATTTTAAAGCTGTCACTTAGTTTACCCGCATAGGATTTACTATTTTGACATTTCAAATTACGAAGTTGTGTTAACCTTTGCTAAATTGGAAATTACACATGCAGCGGAAAGACCACCCATGCCAGCACTGGGAATTGACGTCTTTCTGATCTCTTTTACATGTGTTTGATGAAGGATGCAATTCAGCTGTTGTACTGATTTCATTCTTGGATGCCTCCCCCTTGGGCAGCATGGTGGCGGCTCTGCCCTGCTTATTCATGTGCTTTATTGATTGACAACCTGAACCAAGTTATTAGATCCTTTTTAAATACATGACTTTTGGGGGTGGGGGGAGACTTTTATGGAATACAAATAATATGTTTTGTAAGAGAACACATATGCTTCACAGAAAGCAAGATAAGCTCACCACGGGAGACATGCATGCTTTTGCCAGGGAATTGTTTCCCTCACAACAGTAGCTTAAAAAACAAAACCTTGGGAATACAAGTCAGGCTTCAGTATCAAGTATCATTTCTCTTTGATAACTCCATGTATACACAACAAATTCTCGTATTGTTTACCTAACTTAGCCTAACATAACTACCAATGTCTCAGTTCTTGTTTGCTATTTCTCGCTATTGCAGGACAAGTTTTCAAATGCCCGTGCAATTATTCCTGTGCCAAAGGCGCTAGAGCATACGAATATGCCCCACCACCTAGTCTCCTCTTCATGGACACAGAGAGACCATATTTCACAGCCTCCCTTGTTGCCAGTATTTACACATAGCTGCATTCAACCAATAGAGAAGCATCAAATATTATTTTGAGGTTCTCCCTTAAATGATAGGTACTGCACATGCTAACCTTTTGTTGTCCTATCTTCTTCTGGCTAGCTAGAATGTGGACATGATGATTGGAGCTGGAGCAGTCATCTTGATCCAGAAGTTGGCGTTGGTAATGGAGTTACACACAAGGAAACAACAAGCAACAAGATTAGAAGGAGTCACTGGTTCCTTGAGGATTTCATGGAAAGACTTACCACATGAGCTTTAAATTACTTACCTACAAAATTTTCCTGATCTAAGAAATAAATTTCAATTTTATTTAAGACACTATATTTTGGGTCTCTTGTCACCCTCAGTAAAACCTAATGCTAAATAATAATGTCCTATGATAATGGAGATTCGGACCAAAAAAAAACATATCAACCACAGAATTTTTAATACCCTTTCATTGAGAAGACATATATACCAGAAAAATCTCTGTATTGAGGGAAGAATCATGCAAGAGTATAAAATAATAGCAGCTACCTTCTATGAGGAACAGAAAAAAATGATATGTAGAAAGTGTGACACTCAGAAAGTGTAGGCAGTGTGCATAAGGCCACACAGGTAAGTGGCAGAGCCTGGATGAAGGAAGACAGTCACCAGGTAGGTGGTCCAGGAAAGCCCCTCAGCTGTAACCCTCACTGCAGCAAGCAGCTCCCTTGTGGGAGGAAAGCAAGGCCATGGTAGACGCCTCAGCTGACCCACACAGCAGTAAGCAGATACCATGGCTCCTTCCTCTGAAAGCAAAATGGTGGCATTCACTGAGAGCTCCTGCCTGTGCAGCAGGGTGCACACCCAAACATATGTTCACAGAACATCACTCTCATACCCCAGAACAAGGAGCTGGAGAGAACTCATCTCTGACCCGTAACCAAAACTAAACCACAGTCTTTAAGGTAGTTTGCATTTTTGCAAATCACAAAGGGAATTCTTACAGGAACGACTTCTTTCACCCACAGTCACGCTTACTACATGCAGAATAGGCATTATTCCCATTTCAAAGAGGCAAGAATGAAACATCAGAGAAATTCAGTGACTTAAGCAACATCACACAGCTATTTAAAGACTGAAATTCAAAATGCACCTTTACCTGTTCAGTATTCCCTCAACTTTCCAGAGGAGTCTGGGGCCTTTCAAACCATTCCATATGTCACCAATGAACCACAAGCAACCACTATGAATACTGACGCCATACTCAGGATAGTATCATCCAACACCAAAAAGTGATCTCTACAACTAAGAGATTCTGCACGTTTCCTTACTTCTTTTGGGTTAGTTAGTCAATCCTCAATGCACCCTACTTTTCAAGCAGCTTTCAGTCAGTCCTGGGGGCTAATGTGCATTTGCACTTGGTGGTCTGGGCTGTAAGCTACAAATGTGATAACATCACACAAGCCACTAAAGTCCAGATTTGGAAAGTCAACAAACTTCAGGAGCTGGAGAATTTCTTGAGGTTCATCTAGCGTGAAGCCCGTGGCAGTGGGAAGAGCCAGCCTGTGATGTTGGGAGTATGTAGGTGATATTCTACATCAGGGACAAGCAGGACAAGAACTGCAATCCAGATGTCACCCTGAGTTTTGTCTTTTCCACACCACAATCTGCTACGTCCTGATACAACTTTAGAGTAATTTGATGGAGCGAATGGATTCCCAAATTAAGAGGGTTCTCCGATGTTTTCTTTTTTTTGGGGGGGGGTGGATATTGATGTTTCTTTCACTAAAGAGCTTTACTGTTATATTTATGAAATGATGTCATTTATAAAATGAATGTGTTACATGCTTTCTGGCAGTTCTACACACTGACAGAACTCATCTGATACGGACTTGCTCCTGGAGGAAGGAACCCTTCCACAGTGAGCCACAAGGTGACCACACAGCTAGCCACCAAAGCCATGACACTGGATAATGGAAAGAGTGAAATGCTTAGACTGGCTCAGGCACTATTGAGCCCCTCACACTGCGCTACACATGAGACCCTGGGGGTAAAGGATGGACACTGTTCCTCTCAGTGCCCACAGTGGCCTTTCTGCATGGAATTCCCACACTGCCAAGCAGGGTCCCTCTACATGTGCATGCACACTGCTCCTGGTCACTGGGGGCCCCCAGGGAAACACTGCTCATCACATGAGGTATCTGACTGAAGACAGTGCGTGACCCTGATCCCTGAAATTTCTCAGCCCTGCTCCCTACCCTGCTCCCACCCCTGCTACTGGTAAAATGTTTTTTGACTGATCTGTATATTTATTCCAAATATCTTTCTACAGGATTGTGGGCTTATTCTAAAACCCACCTATCACAACCCATTATTCTAGTAATTGACTTCAGACATTCAAACTGATGATGTGTAAAAAAGCAAGGCACAGATTGTTCTTTGCCAAAGAAGATAAGACTGAGAGTCTGTTGATAAATGAGTACAATCAAGAAATATGAATCTAAAATACATTGTTGGCTTCTCCATCACTGTTGAAGTAAGTATTGAAGCATATGGGTTTGCTGGAGGGTAAGGGTTTTAGAGTAGAGGAGAACAAGGTAGCTAATTTCACCACCAAGTGTATTCAATCAGTCAATCGACCAATAATATCTTTTTTTAACCAAGTGATTTGGCCACATCTTATTTCATGAAGTGCTTCATTCTCTGTATTGCAGAAACTGACACGCCATGTCTGAACTCAAATGTTGGAAAGACAGAGTCTTTTTGTCAACATCAGTTGCTTATATCGGCCAATATAGAATTTTTCACACATGCGTTTCTCTAGGTGACCTGCTAGTAGTCCTGAACTTCCCTGAGCAAGACATGGGTGACAGGCAGACCAACAGGGAACAGCCACTCACTCATGTACTCAGATTCACAATTCCTAAATAACATAACTAAAAATGGAGTCTCACATGCAGGCCTATTAACTGAAACTTCCTGTCTAAATTCATGAAAATACCACTTTAAAAAAAAAACTGAACCATGTTAAACTTGAGTTCAGGGTAACTAGCCACCAGCACTAATAAATGGGCCCCTCTGACCATTTTTCATCACCACCTCTATCATCCAGTGCTGTGCAAGGTGCATAAGGATCAAAGATAAACAGCTATGATCCTGCTCACAAGGAGCATACACTTCACTAAGAGATTATAATCATCGGTAGATAAGTGAAAGAATAAACAAAATGACTACAGATAGATGAAGTATAATACAAAAAAATAAATACCTTTGAACAAAAGAATGACATGATCTTATTTGCTTTCTTAGAAATCCTTCTGCCTTCTTTAAGAGAGCAAAAATGAAAATGAGGAAATTGGCTCAATAGTACCAGCATGACATGAGAAAGACTGTTCCAATGTAACCTTGTAGGCTAAGTGGATGCATCTGAGATACACTTTAGAACCTTCAGACAAACTGAATGTGGATGAGAAAGGGATACCTTGCCAAGCATGGGACCCACAGTTTCAGTTTGTGATTCTATACTAAGTTCTAGCACCATTCACTGACAAAGGGACCAAGAAGGAAGCACAGATTTCTGGAAACATTTAGAAAAATTCCATTTTTCATAAATTAACTTGAAATGGGCTGTCATACAGAAGATGATGGCTAAGAATTTGAAAATAAGAGTCTTGGTTTTAGAAGCAAGCACTAAGATGGAGATGGAAAGTGATCAGCTAACACAATGTAGCCATAAGAGTAAAACTAAGCATTTTTGCCTGGTTACCTTGGGAGCTCGGCTACCCTTTGCAGACCCCACTGGCATGGGGCTGAGAGGTTGGTGCACCCCCCCCACCCCACCCCATTGCATTTCTGAATGAGTGGTAAGTAGCTTTCAGGGGACCTGGACTGTCTTAAGTGATGGCCCAGAACTGAGGGGCTGGAAAGTCCCACATATTCACCTGGTTCCCTCAGGAGCCAGGCCACCTATACCCCTGAAGGCTCTACCTTCCCTTTGCAGACCCCACCAGAATGTGGGGGGAGCTACCAGGCACATGGGCCAACAGGAGGGAGGGATGGGAATGGGGTTAGGGGAAGGGAGGTCATTATCACCCCCTCTGGATTGCTCCAAATCTGCTCAAGCCTCACCAGGAACAACAGAATCACTAATTCAGCGGCAGATACACATAACGATGGGGGTGAAGAGAAAGAACTAAGGCCCAGGACAAATGAACATATCAGATCCAAGAGACAAAGGGCTGTGAGACCAACTATCATGACAAACTGTCCTAGAAATACACCACGAGATTCCCACAGATGGGAACAAAATTTCCAGTTCAGAGATACCATCAGTGAGAGCTGGGCGCCCTCCCCTTTCACAGGGAGAAAAGGCCACAGAGATGGGCAGAGGCCCCACACAAGCTTGACCAACCACCAGCCAGTGCCTGTCCTGATCAAGAACTTTCTATGCGGACTTCGGCTGGGAGAAATGCTCCCAATACTAGAGCCTGAGCTAGAAAAGCAAAGAAGCAAAACGTGACAGAAACTGGGTCAGAGAAGATGCCCAGGAAGAAGGAGGAGGCCCTGAGAGGATCCAAACATGTGTGAACTGGCCACCCGCTGCAAAGATAAATCTGGAAAACTAAGCACACAGGCCACTGTGTCCCGGGAAAACATGTCTACAGTTGGCAAAAGGACACAGCTCCAGGAAAGAAGAGGAAGAATCCAATGGACTAAAAATTAACTAATAACTGGCAGTGAAAGAAATGATGGAGTGATGAGAGGGGGTGACAGGGGAAAGGAAGGGGGGAGGAAAACCCAAAGGGCAAGAAAAAGAAATGTAAACAAATCTTAAATAATAATAAAATAAATCAATAAATAAGAAGAGTAGAACTAAGTGATCTGGGAGAATGAAAAGAGAGTTAATGGAGAGACAAAACACTACTGGCTTAAGGAAGACACTGAAGAAAGGAAGCCTGCAGGTACTGAGGAGCAGCAGAGTGGGGGGCCAGCAGAACCGTCAGTTTCAACATTAAGGCTTCACAGGATGGCGGTTCTAGCCCCAGAATGTGGAAGACCAGACAACACTCCTGAGGGATGAGGAACTAGAAATCAATGGTTGTACGAACTGCATTCCGCTGAAATGCCCATGGTTTCCCCAACTAGAGATGTCAAGAAGGTGGCTTGAATATCTCAGTCCCTGGCTCGGAGTGGAAGCGGAAGAGGAAAGGGACATGTAAGAAACTTTAGCAAACATGGTTATTTAAGTCATGATGTTGCGAGAGATGACACTGGAGGAAAACAAAAGGGAGTGAAGGCTGGGTCAAGTCCTCCACATCACCAACATTTAGAGGCTGAGTTGAAAGAAAGAGTGAGGAAAGGAGGCACAGACTGAATGATAATGAGGAAGGAAGAAAGCCAGAAGAGTGGGCTACCATGGAATCCAATTCAGAAAAATGTTGCCAAGAGAAACAATGAAGGTTGCAGAACACTCCTGAGGTGCTAAAGAGAGAGGGGATGATGGACTCTGAATTTGGCCTGAGCAGTGAGAGAGATGGCAGCCAGATTTGAGTGCTCTGACATCTGAAAAGAAGGTGAAACAGGTAGCAATGACATGAACCACTGCAAGGAGCAGAGCCAGGAAGGATGAGTGAGATGGAGCCAGAAGGTAGATCAGAAAAAAAACTAGTGGGAAGAGGGACTTTTTTTTTCCTTTAAAAGGAATATTAAAGCATATTTTTAAACTGATGAGAATAATCCAGTAGAGACAGTCACAACGTGAAAGAAGGACTGATGTGATTAAAAAGACAAGAAGCAGGCTCTCAAGCAAAGTGGGAGGGACTAGCCTTTGGTGGAAGAACTGACTCTACTTGCACCTTTGATCTAGGGAAGAAAGAGGCAGGTTATTTATCGGTTCAGCAATGAAGGTTCTCTGATGACACTCATTTTCTCAGTGACATATGACATGGGACCTTCTGCTAAGAACTGGGTGGGAGGAAGAGGAAAGTGATGAATTCCCTAAGGAGCAAGCAGACAGATCTTAAAAAGTCATCTTGTAAAGGAGAAGAGCAAGCTTAGTAGTGTAAGCAAGACAACAAGTGCTGAGATCTGTTGATGTGTTTTCTCTTTGGTGTTATCATGGACGTGACCATCTCTCTCCTCCACAGTATCTATCTACAGGGGAGTTAGAAGGTGTCAGGGGCATCAAGGGTGGAGAATAGAGCAATCAGAACTGATGGAGAAAAACCAATGACAGATGGTTCCCTAGCAACAGATCTGAAAAACAGGCTTGTCAAGGAAAAAAAAAAAAGATTTTCCAAATTCCTTAAATTCCCAATAATGCATCAAACGTCAACCATTAGTTTGCTATCAGCAGAGAGAACTCATGGTTGGACACAGGAAAAATTCCTGCCAGTGGGCAATCCCACTGACCCAGCTCTCAAAGAAAGTGGAAAGAAGGACAAAGGGTGTGGTCTTTGTCCTCCTCCTTCCCAGCGCTAGCGCTCAACAAAGAAGATGCAGCAGTCAGCTGGTGTAGAGTGGCAGGGACAGTGGAGCGGAAGCCTGCTTCTCCAGAAAAGCCTGGAAGAGAAATAACCACGAACAGAGGTCGCCCCCGTGGTTCAGATTCCCAAGTGCACAAACCCAAGAGCTTTCTGAACACTCCTGCGGGGCATGTGTGGATGCAAAGGTGCTAAAGAGCACGTGCTGACCCGAATCAACGCATCTGAACGGAGCTGAGAGCCATGCAAGCAGCTCAGTAGTGAAGACGGCAGACTTCAGATACTGGTGCACACACAAGATCTCCAAGCAGACACTGGGCCCAGCCACAGCTCATTGGGTTCTGAAGCACAGGGACAGGGTCAGTGCAGAGAAAACATACCTCTCCCAGCAAGCAGTTCAAATCCAGAGTGCACAGAGTCAGAAGAGTCTTTGCGCTCTAGCCTGAAATCAAGCAAACTGCTCCATCCAGCTGAAAGCCACCATGAAGATGAGTGAGAGAGAGAAAAGAGATCTTGAAAATTAAGCATCCAACCATTTCCCAAAGAAATGGGTTCTAAAATTGAGATTCCGTTCATTAAATGTTGCCTCTGCTGCTGCGAAGGAAAGACCTGGAAAAGAAGGACACACCAGTCACAGAAAATAAATAAGCCATCTTGCTTTTCAAATCAGAGCAAGATGTGTAAAATTTTACTCCTTGTTGCTGTTTGAAATACTCTTGCCATCTTTTCCCAACACAGGACTTCTGCCCTTGTTGGCAGTCACCAGTTTGCCCACCACAAAAGGGCCCATAGGCCCACAGTCCTCCACTGCACTCCACCACCACACTCTTCTCTCTGTTTTCCACCCCCCACTTCTTATCACCCCTCCCAAGTCAGCTCTGGAGTCTGCTTCACAAGTCCGTCTTACAGTGAGGACTGGAAAGTTACATCTGAGCCCATATGAAGTTTGAAAGCAAAGATTTTAAATGGTGCAAGTCAGTTTCACTCTGTGAAATTTCCACATCACAACACTGCTGAAGGTATGGAGATGGCTGAGCTCACTCTCAATCAGGGGTGAGCTTTTCCAGTTAAATGTGAAAGAGGAAGAGGGGCCTGGGAGTGCAGGGTATTAGCAAGGGAGTGGTAATAAGTTGGACATGACATCCCATTGAACAAGAAAGGAGACAAGACAAGGGAGCTGAAGGACAGGGGCACGCAGGGAGGGTGGCCTGGAGGCTTGGTGGCACTGAAGAACTTACACCGGGTCCACTAGAGCAACTGAGCTGGCAGAGTGAGAGATGGGAGTCCGAGGAAGAGCGGGAGAGATTTCACAGATGGCGTGTGTGTCCCCATCACCACTGCATTCACAAACACAGCAGTGCTTACCTAGTCCCTTGCCTAGAGAAAGAAAGATTTAATAAAACAGCTGAAAACTTAGGAAATTATTTAAGAAGAAAATCCACATTTCAAGCACATGAGGGGGATTTAGAAACAACCACATAAATACAAACACTTAAATAGTTATTACAAATCCATCACTTCTTTTCACTGAACCGGGTCTCCTAAGAATCAAAACCATGATTTTTATCAAATTATTTTGCTGGTTAATTAGCTGATTAACTACAAAAATAAATTTATTTACATTTTTAAAAATAAAATTGCTTTGGGTTCTCTACATTTTCAATCTATACATTTTCCTTGCAACTAAACGAAACTATAATATTTAATACACATATCCCAGAATTTAGGTTAAGCCAACAGCATCATTACCATTTCCTTCCACTTAAGCACAGAGATCACATACACTGCTTCTCCCAGTCTTCCCAACCTGACCCAGTCCATCCATCAGACACAGAGATTAAGTAGCTCCTGTGGTATGTCTTTCTTCCTTAAGTATCCAGGCCAGTTTCAAGCAGTTCATTTCATACAGATACCAACAGAACTGAAGCACTGCACACCTTTTAAAAAGAAAGAACACCCTTAGAGTATTTCCGTAGTTGAAATATGAGACATGGAGCAGCTGATCACTGACCAAAACTAATTCTATACATCTGGAAAAGTGAAAATACCATTTGACAGGTAGTTAAAGGAGTTAGGTAAACCAACTTTTTAATGAGCAAGTTCAGTGTAAGGAAAGCAATCATACAATTCAAGTCATAAAACATTTTGGTTTGAAACCTGTAGTGAAAGAGTGAAAACACCATCATATTAACTAACGTTAGCCAAATTAAAGATCACAGTTTAGAAGACAAAAGCCTGATCAGTCTTTCTCAATTCCACTGAGGCAACTAAAGACCCAAAAAGGACCTGAAGAACAAAGGTGAATACTGGAGGGTATCACTACTGTGCGGAGTATAGGGGACCAAACTAAGAAGCAGACAGAAGCAGACAAAGACAACCTTGAAAGATAACCCTTGAAACCTAACTACAGAACTGAAGGGGGGAGAGCAAAGAGGGGCAGAAGCACAGAGGACTGGGGTGGTAGGCTGTATGTGACTGGTAGCAGCACCTGTGGCAGTGACACCCAATGGGGAGGATTCCAATGTTACCACAACCAAAATGATTTTTACAGAAATACCATGCATGCTGCAAAAAATCTATCTTTCTCAATGGGGGGGGGGGGGAACACCGCCTGTGTTAGTTATCTCTAGTTACATAGTAAATTATACCAAAACTTAAGGGAAAAAGTCCTGAATCTGAATGCCTTGATGCAGAGTCCAAGCTGAGTCGCCAGAGCCTTCCCCGTTCTTTACGCTTCCTACCCCGAAACCTTGTTCCCGCCCATTAATATTTAACGGGGGCCTCTGGTCTATATCACTCTGTTTTTTGCACAGAATCCACTTAACTTCTATTGTGATTTTCATTTTTAAAACATCACACAACCTCAGCATCAAGCAGTTCTCAACTTAAGCTGCTCTTCTTCATTTTGAAGTGTCTACTATGCTTCAGTCTCTTCTAGCAACTGTCTGACCTGAAGCCCTTACGTAAAAACATTATTGCCCAAGATTTGAGAAGACAAGATAATTCTTCAGTGTCTTTCAGCTTCAACCACAAAGAAGTTAACCCATTTTGCTAACTTTGGAAATGTGTGTGTATTATTTTCTTAGATTCAAATTCCTTAAGGCATCATCCAAACTTCACATGCAGCTCACAGTGTAGTAATTAGCAGTAGGCTGCTTACATTTGCCAATATATTTGTACAAACACATGTTGGCACTCAGTTCCATATCAGCTACACATCAAAGAAGGGTGCTGAGGAGGAATTATTCTACCTCAGGGCTGGATTAGTGTCTCTGCCTCAAACAGCCCTCATTTAAGGGTAAGGTTTGGGGAAAACTAAAGAACCCGCATGGCCTGGGTATTGCAGGAAATCCATTAACAAAAAGCCCTGCTGAATATTTCTGCCATTCTTTTTCCGGCCCTGCTGCTATGATCCGGGGGTAAGTTGTAACCTCTTTTATCTTCGGTTTGCCAGTCTGCAGAAGGGCGACCATGGGATTCTCCGCCAAGCGTCTCACAGTGGGGACAGGCATGTCTAGAAACCTCCTGTTACCTGGTATTATAAACCAGGGGCAAGTCAGTACAATTTCATTCAAAAAAAGAAAAAAAAAAAAAAAAGAACAGAACCAGAAACAACTCTCCAGCGTGGAAGTGGGCGCTCTCCTGGTCAGCTTCCTCTCCCAGCAGGGGCCTTCCTGCTGCCTCCTCACCTAGACAATCTCCCCAGCCACACCTCCGAGGGAAGCAGGCACTCCCCTCGCTGTGAACATTAGTAACCCTGCTGCTACAAGGGGTCCACATGTCATTCAAGAAAATCAAACTGTCTCCATAAAATGAGAGCTGACAAGGGGCAAGGTCCATTCAGGTTTCCGCGCAGCGAGTCCTCCACAAGTGCCTGGGAGGTCGGCATGACCATCCCCCTCCACACAGGATGCCAGAGGCTGGGCGGCAGCAAGAGACCGAAGCCCACAGCACATGACCCGGAATAGCCTCTGAACTCCACTCAGACTCCAACGCAGCCATTCCCCGGGCACTGAGGACTGAGGTAAAATCAGCACAAACTGCCTGGCAGTGGCCTGGGGCCAGTGCCTGCCCCTCTGGGAAGACCAACTGGGAGATGTTCAGAAACCCCTACAGCCGTGATTATGACAGTTTCGTGGGCTCCACAATGATCTCATTATACTGCATAATCATAAGGAAATCTAAGCAACTGGGTGAGGAAACCTGGCAGGGCTAGGCCGGACAGCTTCTGCTCCACGTGGCTCCAACTGGAGAATCAGAGGGTCACTCTGGGTGGCCCAAAATGGCTCCCCTCACTGTCTCTCACCTGGCAGACAGGGCCAGCAGGGGCTACTGACTGGGCATTTCCACTCCCTAGCTGCCTCACGGTAGATGAGCTTCTTGTAGGAAATTGAAGCCCCCAGAAAAAGAGGTTCAAGAGTCAGGAAGTAGTCTCCTGCCCGGGGCCTGCCAGGGCTTGCAAACTGGTCAGGCATCCTGTCCACCAGAAGGCAGCCACAGGGCTGCCCAAAGCCAAGGGGAGGAGCCACGCCCTCCCCCCTTGGGGGCGGCAGATCAAACCATGTTACTGCCTTCAATGCATCACCCACCAGATCATGGTGATGGTTACATTTCCCTTATCTGTCATACTCTTTAAAGTTATTACTACTTGCAGATATCACGAAAATCTCTACGATGAAACTGCACACTCCGGGGGACATAAGGAGAAGTTCATGGGGTATAACCCAGACAGACCACAAGCTGACGCTGCTGAACAGCATGATGTCAAGATGGAGGATCATCACCCCACTGATGCACGTTCAATTTCTCTGTAATAAAAACAAGAGTGGTCTTTCCCTGTTAACCAAGCAAAAGGCTGCTAAACCTTGTTGCATCCATAAGACACAGGGGAAGATTCAGAGGGAATATGAAAATGCAGTTCTTTAAAAACAGGCCTACCAGGGCTCCTCGGACAAATGGCTGATTCCAGGCATACAGCAGAAAATATGGAAAATCAGCCTGGGGCAGCTGGTGGTACCAGAAAGTGAGGAAGGGTAAGACAAAAGAAGAGAGAAAATGAACATAAACAGAGCATGGTTCTTCAAAGGGACACCGAAGCCAATTGAACAAGTCCCCAAAGGTTGAAGCTAGAACAACTTAAACAACAAAATAAAATAGCGTTAGACTTTAGGCCCAAATTCAAAACAAAGAGCCTAGAGTCAATACTGGTCAGAATATGTGGGTAAGTAAAAGGTGAGAACGGATAAATCTCCCATGCATAAGAATTCCAAATACTTTATGGAGAGATGGAGCGTAATCCCCCACTCCTACTTGCTTCCATGACATAGATTAAGTTACAGGACTCGCCCGAAGGCCCTTCATTCAGGCTGATAACCTCCTGTAGTCAGTGTGGGAAGGGGGAAGTGAGTGGCTGCAGAGTGGAGAAACCTGCCCAACACTCCTTCAAGCAAGCTCTCATAGGCTCAACAGTGATGTCTGACAGTGAGCGAGGTGGTGAAAAATGGTACTTTTCCTCTGTCATCATCATCTCAAAAGCCATGGACTCAATCTAATTATAAGAAAAACACTGAACACATGCCAATGGAGAATGTTCTGAAAAATATCTGACCAGAATTCCAGGACTCCTCGAAACTGTCAAAACCATCCCAAACAAGGAATGTCTGGAAAAACTACCACAGTCCAGAGGGGTCCATGTAGACCTGATGCCCTCAGGAAATGTGGTGTCTGGTGTGGAACCCTGGTAAAGATCCACTAGGTAAAAACTAGGAATATCTGAATAAAGTATAAACCGGTTAATAACTGCCTGAATACTGGTTCATTAAATAGAACAGATTTATCACACAGGCTAATAATTCTACTATGTTAATGGGTAAAATGGAGAGCAGATGCTGTGAACTTTATGACTACCTTTGTAATTTTTCTGTGGATTTATCTGTTATACTATCCTAAAATAAAGATGATTTTTTTAAGATGACTTTTTTAATGTAAAACTGGTTCTACACCTTTGATGGGAAGCTGACAAGATCTAGAGCTTTGAAGTCATTTCTCTAGTCCAAATGGAAGACAGCTGGAAAAAGAAACCTGCACTTCACCCCAACCCTAACCTGCCGCCAAGCCGGGTTAGCAGATGAAAGACGATAACATCGAGAGAGACATCGCTGACTGGAAGAGTCAGCTCCTCTCCTACCTGGTGCACTCCCTTATGATGCGTCTCCGCCCTACAGCACACACAGACACGCTCAAAATGAAGCACTGAGTCCTCGTGCTGCCCGAGAGCCCATGGCAGTCTGGGGACAGACTGAGTGACAAACCAAACACAGCCAGGAAGCGCGAGAAAGAACGCAGCTTCCCAAAATGCCAGAAGGGCAAGGCGTTTCGTAGATTCCAAGAAAATCTGGATGAGCATCCTTCTTGGCACTTGGAACAAAACCATCCCTGCCAGTATCAAGATTCGCTCCACAGCATGCTTAGCAAGGCCCAGCTCCTTTGAAACAGCCCCACGCTGGCATCTGTCCAAGGCTAGGAGAAGCAGCAGGCAACTCACCGCCCTGACTCCCGCAGCAGTCCTCACACAGCATGCAGGGACGCACGCCCTTCCAGGGCCAACCCCTCCTCATCCTCGCAAGGATGGTAAGGAAAGGCTTGGAAAGCATCCGAGCGTTCCCTCTCCTTGGGGGGCCTTTGAGAAGCAGTTACAGGCAGCATCACAGGTGATCCCACCGTGCCCTCCCCGTCAACCACCCTGCCCTGGGCTGCCATCATTTCCGGTGACCGTGGAGTGCTAACTGCTCCAGGCGCCCTTCCTACAGTCCATGTCTGGTCTCCAAGATAATACTTGTCCAGGTTGCCACCACCCCCTGCACCTCTACCTGTGCAGGATGGCCACGGGGTCGTGCTGAGAGCGCTGCTCCAAGCAACTTCATTCCACTGCCAAGTGTGCTGAGGTTGATGCACTGGCAGGGCACCAAGCCTGGAACCCCCATGCCCACTGGAGGGAGAGCCTCACCCAGTGGAGACAGCACCACCCCAACTCTACTGTATAACTCACCCACAGACCCATGTGATTCCTCTAGGCTGGGGGGTAAGTTCCCTGAAAGTGAATCACAGACCCACCTTTTTCCATCTGGTATGATCTTCAGAGGCTCAACTACCCATTATCATCATCAGTGGAGGGTACTGTGACAGATACTTCAAAGAGCCAAGATATTATAGAAACTCTGTGAAATAAGCTTAACTTTCTTTTACATACATAGTATAACTTTCTTATTACTGAATGCACACACAATGAATAATGAAGAAACACCAGCCAGAGCAGCCTGGGTTAATGGAAAGAAGCCATCCGCTGTTAGGTTTTGCATTCACTTTTCTCTGTGTGCAGAAAAGTCAGGCTCCTTTAAGGGGACAAGTCTGGGGTGACTCTAACTCATCAAAAATGGCCAGGCAGTCACGGAAATGGCAGCCCGCCATCCCTGAGAGCCCAGTAACTCCAAGACAAGCAGACTCATAAATTCTGAACATAGTTCCAGCACCTAGATTCAATTTTCTGTGGTTTAATTAAGCTGCATCAGTCAGCATTATATTGAAGGCTACAGGATTTCACAGCCCTAAAGAATTATCTGGTCACCGAAGAAAGAATCATGACAAAGTGGCATTTAACTGGGGCACCCGAGGCAACGCAATAATATATTGTTCCAGAGAACATTCACCCATGGAATGAAATCCCAAGAAGTGGTCTCTCAAAGGCATGAAGCAACAGGAGCCAGGGAAGAAACTGGCAGACACAGGTACCTAGATTGAGTATAGATAATCTCCACTTACCATGCCGATGGAATCTTAGTTATGCTTTATTTACTAAGGAGGGGAAAGATTGAGTATAAAATAAAGAACAGTATCTAATTGACATTTTAAAAGTATTTGTTTTAGAACAACATAGTAAGTGGGCATCTAACTACTAATTAATTGAATCAGTAAAAGAAATCTACTAATCCAATAAATGACTTCTCTTAAACGTAAACTTTTACATGTGCAATAACTAATTTTTAACTCATCTTTCATAAATGTTTGTAGTATTTTAGGGGGAAAAATCTCTTTGGAAAGCTTTTAGCTGTACTGAGAAAGTTGGTACAGGACATGTGCTTCCTGTGGAAAACAACTTCAGTTACATGGTGCAGTTTTGCTAAGGAATTAATGGTTGCTAACTTACTTCTGCTCTGCCTTTAAGTGTTTATTTACATGTTTCATACTCCAAAGGTAAATAAGAATAGAGAAGATATGACTCATATTAACATTTATTAGACTCTTAAAATATCTATACCATTATCCTAAACTCTAAAACCTATCCTAGATTAAAGACAAAGAAAAAGCTCATTATTCTGTCCTTGTTAAATTTCTGTTATAAGGTACCTAATTTTACCAGTATGCACAAAGTGTCCTGTCTTCTATTTTCTTTTTTCATTTTAGATGTTGCATGGCTACTTTCATCTCATTAGTGGAGCTGAAAGATAGACAAAATGAAGTCTCATTTTCCAAAAGTAGTAACTCTCGGTCGAGCTCACCTTAGACTTAAGCATCAAGGCTGTTGAACACGTGTCCTGGTACAGCAAACACACTCTTGCTCCATAAAGAGTTAAAATCAGAATCTCCTTAAAGGCAGTGCCTTGAATATGGCATCACTGGGGACAGAAACAGGGGAGGCTGGAACAGAGTGGGAAGGGGCATGAGAAAGGGCTGGATGGGAAAGGAGAGTAGAACTGAAAACAAAGGTTTCTACTTATTTCTGCACAGATCTTGGCCGATTCTAAACCAATGTGCAGCCAACAGTGCCAAGAAGTGTGAGTTCCAGTTTTGCCATCTCCATTTCACATCCTTAACTCACTTAATTCTTCCCTACTTTGACAACAGACTAGTCCTCGTTTTCCCATCACAGAACTCTATACCACTCGAGTCTCGGATCTCTTGATGAAATGATGAACAGAAATATAAAGCAAGCCACATTTGGGAGGTTTCTCCCTTCCACCTTTGCACTCACCAGTCATGGAGACAGGAGTATCATGTGAAAATAGAGAGTGAATTATCTCAGAATCATGTCAAGATCTGATCATGGGAATTGTGAGTTATTGTCTCTAAACACAAATCAAAAATCATCAACCATTTACAATGAGAAAATTGCATCTAGGGCTGCCAACACACAGGCCAACTTTCAGTTGTGGGCAATTTGGCATGCTTGGATTATAAAACGATCAAGTAGACGCGGTGAATGGAAACACTGACAGCTTATTAGCTCATGAAACCCTGCACAGAACAAGGCCACTGTGCTGAAGAAATGTTCAGCGGGAGGATCCAGCGGGTGGGCCAGGACGCCTGGGCCTCCCTGCGCCCTGCATCACACACACAGCACAATAAAGCAGGTTTCCATCACCAGACCCGCCCTGGAGCTGGGTGAAGTCAACCAGAAGTAGTCTGGAAAGGAAGAACAGACAGCACCTTCTAGAGAATCCAGGGTGCTGGTAAGTGGTGAGAAAGTGTTGGGAGAGAGGAAACACAAATGACCTGGGCTCAGATGGCTCCAGGCATGACCAGTTGCCAGTGCTCTGTGCATCCTGGTAAGCCCTTGAACACAGCATCAGTTGGACTTCCCAACTGTCCCATCACACTGTGTTTTGGGGAAGTTGCATGTTTCCAGTCTCGAGAGGTTTTGCAAGTGCCACACCCATGTTCTGAGGTTGCAACAAAGCTGCATGTGTAAAAGTGTCTTGTGAGAAGCACACATTCACTTTAAAACTCATGGTCAGGTAACTTTCAATTTGCAGTTTTCAGAATAAAGGTCATAAAATTTACATTGCAAAATTTCACTTAGTGTTTCCTAACAAATCTAACCTCCTGAAAAGCTTTCACAAAAGGTCACTAATCAAGAATCAACCTTTTTTGAATTGCAGAGTGATTAGAACTGCATTTTGAATATAATCCAAACATGATTGTTGAGAAACACCTTTATTAGTCTTAGCCCTCAGACTAATTTTCCCTTGTCATTTGTTCTTTCAGAACCCTGAGACTATATTTAAACAGTTGTACTGACAATTTTTTCAAGTTGCTTAATTGAGTAAGATATTTTTTTTTCCTTGGGAAAAATCCTCAGCCCGTATCTAGATCTTGTTTTAAACCTTGGTATTTTAAGGGTTCTTTCACAGTGTTTGAAGTATTCTTAATAGTTACTCAATTGCTATAAAACCCAATTTCTATTCTTCTAATCTCTATAATCAAATCTTTACTCTCATGACTTGCTATTAAGCCTCTATTTTAGGATTATAAAACCAGATCTTCATCTTCTGTAACTTGTTACTGTCAACTTGGATGTAGGGAGAATTTCACAAACGCTCAAGTGTGGAGGTGCAGCTGAGGCACACAGTCAGGATAAAATGCTGGCCACAGGCTGTTGAGCTTCTAGGAAAGCATCTATGGGGCACTGAACCCATGGCAGAACCCCTTATGAGAACAATGACACATGTCCCCACTGAACTGGTACATGACCTGAGCAGTGAAATGTGTGACACACACCACCTAGGAACCGTAGGCAAGCTGATTCCACCCAGCGCCAGTAGGACCTGTCTTTGAATATCATGACTAGAGAAGGCACCAGACACAAGAAGAGACCTGAAGAAATAGAATACAGGCTCGTTTTTACTTCTGGGGAAAAAAAATACAAGTTCAGAGAATTAAAGATAATCGTAACATTTTCACAGGAATATGATTGCACTTGATGCCTGAATTCTACTGTACACTTAATAACTGATAAACTTTCATCTTTTTTTGGCTTCTCTCACATATATGTGTCATTAAATTTGTTTTCTCAAAAAAAATCGTTGATTTTTTTTTTTTTTTTTGAGACGAGGTCTTGCTAGTTTTGCCCATGGAACCGCAGGCTCCCACTGCCCGTGGTACCACAGACTCAAGCAATCCCCAGCCTCAGCTTCCCAGGTAGCTGGGATTACAGGTGTGTGCCACCACGCACAGCTAAAAAATAGTTGATTTTATACTATGTGTAATTGATCACAAAAAAAAATAGCAATCATCATAGTCATCACAAATATATGTGGTGCTTCATAGGTCAAGCTCTACTTGTTATCTCCTTAATCTTCAAAGTAACTCTTTAAGGAGGTTTTAGCATTCTACTCCCTTGAAGAACCTGGAAATTCAAGGATCACAAACATAAAGTAGACAAATGCACTTCAGCAGCACTGTGCTGCTCCAAATTCTAAGTATTTCCTGCTATGTTAAATTGAACTGAATGAGTTAAATAAAAGAAAATGGCAACATATTAAACTCCTCCTGACAGTAACAGCTTTAATTCTCACTAGCTTGGAAAAAAGGTTACAGTACTTTCCAGATAATTCAAAGAAAACATTATTACCAAAAGAATAATGTTCTATTAACAAGTACTGCTGTATGTTCAAGTACTGAGAAAAATGGGCATCAATTCCAAACTCCCAATACAAATCCACATCACAAGACCAGTATCAGGAGTCTCTGTTTTCTACAGCAGTACTTTGTGTTTGCCAAAGCAACTTACTCCTACTGCAAATTGGTGTACTAAAAATCACATGACAAGGAATTCTGACCCTCTTAGGACTGAAAAGCTACAAAAGAATATCACTCCTGCTCTAATTAGTAACCAACAAGATTGTAACTCTTCTTGAGTCAAAAAGCTGAAGTCACAGAACAAGACTGTAAATCTGAGAGTGCTAAGACCTTCTGAAGAGAAATGAACTGTTTCACCTGTGGCAGGGTGTGGGAGAAAGAAAGGTCTGCCACACTGAAAACAAAGGCGAGAATAAAACTTAAATTTTCACAAGCTCCTAAAGGTCAAGTGCAAACTAAATGGATGCTAATTTCGACTCAGGCTCCAGACCGGAGAAGAGCACACATTCATTCTCCAAGTCTTCCACAAGTCTCAACTGACTGCTCAAAAGAAAGATTGGGATGACACGACATTTGAGAAGGCACATGCATGAACCCCCACCTGTACCTTAGTCCGTCTCTCATAAGAAGCAATAGTCTAAGTGTGGAGAGGAGCAGGCTAGTCAAAAACCCACTGCTTCTGGGAGAAAGCGGAAGCAAAAGAGCCACTGGAGGGAGAGCACAGGAAGCCGTAGCTCTACTCCCAGGCAAAGGCACAGGCCACTGATCATGCCCAGTGGAAATATGGATCAACACCCAAAAATGAAAAATATCAAATAGGAAAAATTAGGGTAAGTATGAAAACTGTTTTTCTGATTTTTAATTATTCAAAAAGATAGCAGACTAAAAATAGTAACAATGCATTCTAGAATTTATAATATAAGCGGAGATCAAACTTTAAGACAATAGCATAAAGTATAAGAGGGAAAAAATAAAAGAATACCATTACAAGGTTACTGTTGCACTATGAAGTAGTGTAACATTATTTGAACTTTCACTTTATTTATATGCAAATAGTAAATGTTAGTAGAACTTCTAAAACAAAAAAGGACAATATAAACAACTACTTGTGTTAAAGTAGAATCATCAAAATACTTCATGCAAATAAAAATAGGAAGAAAATACAAAGAATAGGAGTAGTAAAACACAAAGAGAAAGATGGTAGATTTCAGTCCAATCCTGTCATTAATTACATTACATTAAATGTAAATAGTCTACAAGTTACAGATAAAAGACAGTGACTGATGACAACTGAAACTGGATTTTAAAGAGTAAGACAAGCAATCTAAAAGAATCTCTTATTAAAAGCAAAAGTTTGAAGGAAACAAAACAAATACTATTCAAAAGAATGCTGGAATGACTAAAGGCAAAGTAAATTTCAGTATAAGGAATATTGCCTGGATAAAGAGGGCATACAATAATGATAAAAAAATTAAAATTTATCAAGACTACACACTAGCACTAAGCACACACATTTCTAAGTAGTATGAAAGTTAAAAACATGGCACAAAGACTAGCATTTTTAATTGAGTAAAAATAAAACCCAAACTTAGCAAAAATTTTAGTACATACTAAAGCAGTGCTTTACGGATAAAGGATTAAATGACTGTGTTAGAAAACAGAGGACAAAAATAACATCTGATGTTTCTCCTTAATAGAAAAAGAATAAATGAAATACAAAGTAAGCAGAAGAAAGAGATAATAAAAATGGGAGTTGAATCAATTAATAGAAAAGAAAAAAAAACGATTAAAAACAAGTTCAAAGCTGATCCTTTAAACAGATAATAAAGTGGATAATCTCTAGTTAAACTAATGAAGAAAAAAAAGGAAGACACAAGTACTAGGAACGAGGAATGAAAGAGTCAAACACTGCTTTCTATACTGCACTCATGGAAAGGAATGCACTATGTAAATTTATGCTAAAAATTTTGATAACGTGGATGGAATTTAAAAATTGAAAGATATAATTTACCAAAGTTCTTTCAAGAAACAGGTAGCCAGAAATCCCTGTGTTTACCAGAGAAACTAAACATTCTTTTCATGCCAGGTAAATTCTGTCAAACTTTTAAGGGAAACAAACACTATCAATTCTGCACAGGTTATTCCAGAAAGAGGAAGGGCATACTTCCTATAGGTCTTAGAAGACCAACACTATCCCTTAAGACCAAGCCCAGTCAAGAATATTAAAAAAACAAAACAAAAAAAAAACAAAAAAAAACACACTAGCACAATTTTGTTATAGTCATTGTTACTTTTTCTTTTTCAATGCAGTGCAGACAACCTTAATTGGCAAGGTAAAGAGTGCAAAACAGTAACAAATGCAAAAGGATGGAAAAGGAGGTAGACAAGACTCCCTGGGGCTGACTGTTAGGGGACTGGGCTAACCCTATCCCCCTCAAAACCTAAATACCTGCCTCCTGCCTCAGCTTCCCTCCTCCTAATGATGAGTTAGGTGGACCATGAAACCCAGCCCCACACAAATAAGTTGTGAAAAAAATCAATCATACCTTAGCCACTGTGGAGACAGGCCTTTTCAAAGCCTACCTTGATCTCAAGGTATCCTGAGGTACCTGAGATCCTGAGATCTCAAGGTATCTCAGGATACCTTGAGATTGAGATCTCAAGGTATCTCAGGATACCTTGAGATCAAGGTAGGCTGTGAACACTTAACATTCATGTGCAAAATATTAGACTACAACCCTTGGGCCATGCTGTGTAACTAAATTAGCTTGAAATGCATCTTAACGCTGATGTAAAGGTTAAAACTATTAAACATATTGTAAAATATCTCTGTGGCCCTGGTTTAAGAAAAGAGTTGTTAAGACACAAATAGAATTGTAAAGAAAACATTAATAACTGGATACCATCAAAATTAAAAATATCTGCTATTCAAAGTTCACTGTAAAACAAGATGACAAATCAAAAACTGAAAGAAAATATTTTGAAATATACATATCTGATAAAGAACTTGAACCCAGAGTATAGACACAACTCATAATAAAAAATTTCAAAAAAAAACTAAAGTGGGCAAAATACTTGAAAAGGTGCTTTACCAAAACATATATGGAAGGCAAAATAAGAACTTAAGATTGTTCAGTACTGTTACCAATCAGGGAAAATGCAAATTAAAGTCTCAGTTTAAAAAAAAAAAAAAAAAAAAACCACTGTCTTTCTGATAGAATTGCTCAAGTTACAAACAATTCATGATACCAAGTGCCAGGAAAGAGGCAAATCTGAAATTCTCCTGTATTTATTACTGTTGAGCACACAAAATTGTACAGTCACCTTAGAAAACAATTTGGCAAATTCTTATATCCATAACTCCTCATGTTACCCAGAAAGCCTACTCTCGATCATTTACCCAGAAAAACTGAAACCAAGACTTGTACGCTAATGCTCAAGACAGTTTTGTTCATAATAACCCAGTGCCCAGAGTTCCGTGCCTAGGGAGAGTGATTTGAGAGCTTTGCTGCCAGTCTCCCACCAGGTGACCTCAATTTAAACTGATTTCTTCTGTCAAAGGCTGGGGACCAGGTCTCTGGCTTCTGAGCCGTTGGGTAGCAGGCACAACCTCAGCACCATTACTCTCGGGGGAGGCCCATCCACCCACATTCCTGGTTTCCAGCATCGGGGCATGCCACTGGAGTGAGCCTTGCTCTGAGTTCCTTACACAAATCCTCAAAGATCCTTAACTTAGGAGGCTACAAGTGAAACACTGCGGGCCCATCTCTTCACATCTGCGCAGCTATTGGCTTGACTCGGCGTTACAGCAAGATAGACAGCAAGGAAGGATGGGGGAAATAGGGACAGGAGGAAGTTGGAGGCGAGAGCATGGTAAGAAAACTTTCCTACCACAGCTGATGAGTTCGACAGGTCTAACACTACTGACGGCCTTTGTCTGAAACTGAGTTTTAAACGGAGGACTGAATGAGCAGCAAGAAGCGGCCAGCCTATTACCTTGTTCCACATATCATGGAGGGAAACACAGAAAACAGCCAGGAACACCGTGTGGCGTCAAACCAAAGAGCTTACAACCTGACTCTGCTACTGACAAGTTGTGGTCCCTTTTCAGAGTACTAGACTTCCGTTCCTTCATTTCTGTAAAACAACAATGAATTCTTACATTCTAAAAGGACACTTAGGAAGAGGAGGGAAAAAAAAGAAGCCCCTAATTAGTCAGGCAGGCAGGAGAGTTCAAGAGTATGATTACTTCACTGGCAGCGTTTTATGATGATCACCTGAGATTTGTGAGACACTAGCTCTAACTGTACCCCATAGGGTAAACAACTGCAGCTGCTGTTTCCAAGTGTAATAGGATGAGAAGTCAGGGGAACCGGTGGCTTCCCATTTGTTTCCTTAGTTTGTGTTAAGGGGTGGAAGTTTGTCAGAAAAAAGGGTTAGGAGACCCAATC
Organism: Uropsilus gracilis; assembly: GCA_004024945.1. NCBI lineage: Eukaryota > Metazoa > Chordata > Mammalia > Eulipotyphla > Talpidae > Uropsilus > Uropsilus gracilis. Next base: position 5,984 of record PVHY01011629.1, on the reverse strand, counting down.
CACAGTTCTTGTTCCTTTAAAGCTTTTCTGTTTCCACCATTCTCTACTGAGATGACATTGCTTCAGCCATGTGAAGAAAGCCAAACATGAACTTACTGTGTTCCAGGTGGAAAGGCAAGGAGGGTGGCAGGGTAAACAAAATTTCAGTTCTCAGAAGCACTTATTTTTAAGAATCAAGGCATTATAATGAGCCAACTACTTGCTTACAGAACACAGAAGAGTAGCGCCGTACCATGCTCAGAGCTAAGTAAAACACTGGCCGCCATGTTCAAGAGCTAGTCTGGAAGGCTGAGGAAGGCTGCGACCATACACCCTTGTAATAACACCCTGTCGAGCCAGGAAACTGACCCTGCATCTTTCAGGAAGGCACAGCAGTCTGACACCTTGGAGACCAATGTTCGACCACACATAAAATCCAGAGGTCACCTGCGTCAGAGGAATTCCTCCAATGTGGAAATCTTACTGTAGCCTTCAAGCTGTAACCGCCAAAGCGGTACCACGAATTCTAAGTGCCCACTCAGGTGACCCACCAGGGCACATTATAAAAGAGAGACAGGGACACATGGATGGGATTGTCACGTGGTCTGCATGGGTAAAAGTCCCAGGTATGTGGGAGTTCTGAAGGGAGGGGTTGTGCCAACTGCAGTGCAGGCATCCCAAATCTGGGACAGTTCTTTCCTGGTTCTAGTGGATGGACAGTGAGAGTCCCTGAGCCTCAGTGGGTTTACAGGCTGTCAAGCTCTCAGGAAACCAGGTACACTGGCACACTTGACAGCAGGGAGCCCTGGACGCTCTCTCTTGCATGCTCCCTCCTTGTGCTCTCGCTCCTCAGGGTGACATCCCCCCTTTGTCTCCTTATCACCAGGCCCAGGCAAGCCCAATCACGCATGCGCACACCCATTGGACCAGACATGTACAATCGCCAGGAAAGGGCAACAACACAGGTGCTGGTCCTAGAGGCTAATAGCAGAAAAAGCCTGACCAGCTCAATTTCCCCCGCAGGAGGCTGCATGAGTAATAACATCGAAAGTAGAGTGATCTTTAAGAAAACAGTAGAAATGAAGAGGATGCTGGAGCTGGAAAGCCTAGGTGGCCAAGAAAAGCCACAGGTTTCAAAGCTGGAAGAAAGGAAGGAGGAGTACAGAGACACCAAGGGTCTCCATGAGCGAGAGATGGAGGGACAAAGCCTCCAAGATTTTTGAGTGCACAGAACAGAGATCTTTACCTACTCGAGTCTGAGGTGTCCCCGGAAGACTCTCTCCACTCTTAGAACCTGCAGTCCACACAAAGCCCTGCTCTCCTCCTTCCCAGGCGCTCAGACAGACTGTGGGAACGGGAACGTGAGCAGAGATGGCGCGAGAGTCGGCAAGCACAGGGGTTCAGAGGGCAAGAGAGAGGAAAGGCTGGCTCAGCATCTGGCGAACCAACTCAAGGGCATCACACTCATCTCAGGGACATTGTTGGCTCATGAGATCTTCCTGTCTCCAGTCTCGGTCCTCATGGCAGTGAAGCTCAGAGAGTCCTTGTGAACAGCGAATCCGTGGCATGGAGCCAGGGCTCCTGATAGAAACACACGAGTGGTCAGGGAGGGGAGGTGGTGGGTGACCCCCTGGGGACTACAATGATGTGAAATATATATACATGAATAAATTATAATAAAAAAGGAAAAATAACCATTAAAAGAAATGAGAAAAAAATGTTAATTAATATTAGAATGTTAGACTGCCTTAAATTAAAAGCAGACTGCAGTATCTAGGGAGACCATTACTCTATTCCTAACTCATGTAAAAAATGGATTTTGAATTATTATCAAATGAAATTTCTACATCTTTTATGACTATCACCTTGTCCCTATCTCCTTACACTACTAATGTAGTGAATTCATTAATGGACTTTTTAACATTAAACCAACCTTGAATTTCTGGAATATCTCTTTTGATATAAGGTATTATAATTCTATGCATATTACCTAGATTCAATTTGTCAATATTTAGTTGTTTTGTTTTGATTTGTTTGCTTTTGCACTTAGGTTTACTGGCCTATAATTCATTTTCTGAGTCAAATTTTGGAACTGGTTATTTTAAATATTTAATATTAAAAATTGAATTGGAAAGTGTTCAGTTTTCTTCAATTATTTAGATTTTATATGTTATATATAAGTTTATAAAATATATATGTTACATAGTTTATAAAAACTCACCTATAGGATTGCCTTTAATGACTTACTTTGTGAAAGATTATTTTCTGTTCTCATTGACAGAATTTTGTTTAATGACATCTTCCATATGTTTTAAGAAAACTTTTAATATTACCGATATGACAACTAAAAAATAAATAAAACAGTGAAATCACCAAAGTCAGTACAGAAATGTGAAAACCATGGCACTAAAAAAGCCTGCCAAAAGAACTTTTGGGTACAGACTGAGAGCAGAAACAAAAAGGCAGAGTGTCTTGTTCAACTTCAGCAGGGAACAAGTCTGTCAAGCACATCAAATCTTCTGTCATTCTGCCTGTTGCTGACTGACCATAAAATGCTACAAGTATTGACTTGGGGCTATAAATAGATATTAGCGAGTAGGCAGATTGATGGCAGAATCCGTGAATAATGAGAATCAGTCATATCACTGATCCGAATATGCCTTATATGTTCATGAGGCTGTGGTTTTGTGTAGAGATATAAAAGCAGAAGGGCCACAGGCCCAACAAACACAACTACAGAAGGACTCCAGCACCCTGGATTAGGGAGGCAGAAAGCTCCCTCATAAAAACTCCCAGGGAGCCTTCTGTTTGACAAGTAACTTAAGGAGATTATGTCCTTCACGCATACGTACGTGTATACATTTTTTTTCATATCACTTGCATACATATGCATATAAATGTGTGTGTATAAAACCTCTTCCCACCACTTAAATTCCTTACCAGATGCTATTTCCCTCATGGAAACTTCTCAAACATCTCCCAACAGAAAGACTAAAAATTTGCCTTTCTTAGTCTTGGAATGTGTATGTGATGTTTCACTTGGTATTAAAACTATTCCCGAGTTAACTTTTTTCTAGTTTTTACTAGAAATGTGTCATTTCTAGTAAAAAATGTCATTTTTACTAGTTTTTTTTGTCTTTGGAAAGTCTAGTCAGACTGCTATATAAGTAAATTCATAGGTCTGTACATGTAACAAGTAAACAATGTCATACATGTGAAACCTGAAGGAATAGCTGATAGAAGGAGATAAAAGGTGGGTATGAACTGTAAAACACTTTCAATCAGACAAGATGAACTGCAAAACGCTTCCAATCTATGAAATAAAGACTAAAGAGAGCAGGAAATGATCCTGAACTGGAGACACAGATGGGACTAGAAACATAAATGAAGGGGTCACCCCCATGGAGGTAAAGAGGAAAGGGTGCAGAGAAAGAGGAGAATATTGAGACCAGGACTTGGGGTCTAGTCTCTCCAAAGAAGGGGAATTATCAAAGACTGTTCAGGATCACTCAACCCCAGGATTTTCTACTAGACAAATGTTTCATTGTTATTATTACTTCACTTTATGATTAAAGGAAAGCACTTCAGTTATTCTTCGCAAACAAAAAACAAAACCTGATTTCCTCTGTGGCTGTGGACCAGAGAGTGAGGCCCTATCACCAGCCACTGGCCCTGCCTAGGGACACGCAGAATCCACCACCAGAATGCAGTGAGTGACACCTGGATTCGCTCAGCCGTGCGGCGGCGTCACAGCCAGATTTAGTAGGAAGATATTTCCTTTTAACTATCACTTAAGATGACTCCACTATGGGAGGAGAAGGAGAGGACCCTTTTGTAATAGTGTTGTTGAATATTGGAATGAAACTCCTTGAGCTCCTTGTCTTATGAAATAAGTCTTTTTGTGTGCATAAAATATAGTTCAACATTAAGCATTTTATACAAAATGGGGGACAAATCCCAGAGTAATCTTCATACAAAGTTATTTTAGGTGCCTAATGCCTGTAAAATTATAGCTGTGCCTTGTCCCAAAGTTGAGAGTCTTTCAACATTTTCATCATAAACCCCGTTTTTCAGGGGCTTATAATTCAACTACAGAAATTTGCTTCGGGATGAAACTCAGAATACCCAATTTCAATCTGATCTAGTTATAACCAGTTGAAATAAAGACCAAAAAATGTTTTGTATTACATCCGACTCAATTGGTGATGTGTCATTTTAAGTCTAAAGGAACACTTTAGAGACATCGCCACTAATTTCTCATTTTTCAAAAATCTTTATCTTTGGAAGTTTTGAAATATAACAAGAAGGATAAAAAGAAAATTTAATGAGTAATTAGTGTCTCAGGAGAAGGATAAAGAGGTTTTGAATCTTTCACAGCCAACTCACCCTCCAAAATCCAGGTAAGGTCAGTAGATGCTGAAACTCATTATAACATAATGACATTTATTTTGTGAAGAGTTTTTACTGAATGAGAACAGAATACCTAATTGAGGCCCATAACATAGAAAGACACTGTACCGCACTGTAAAATGAGGTAATACTTGAGGGGTTTTTTTTTATGTTAAAAAAAATACTAATCTGACATAAAGACAAAAGCTTATGTCTCCAACATCTGTTTCTTTATGGATATTTGTCTATCTTATGCACATCTCGGGAGCTATATTTCCCGTATGAGAAGATTTTCAGGTCAGCAGATAAGATGTTTAAATATAATTATAAAGAATGTATAGATAGCATTCATTCCTTGAAGAGGAATACAGAGCACATCTTCACATTTAAATGTTAGTAGCCTCCTCAGTGCCAAAGCTGCCGTTTGAGAAGACAAGGGACAATCAGCCTGGCTGTGGTTCTCTCTGCTTGTTGCTTTTATACACCGTCCGCTCATTTCCATGTCACCCAGTGTCTCCCAGCCTTGCACACTCTCTCCTCCCTGCTCACACCAACTGCACGCACACCAAATGTGCCTCCTTGGTCAGACAAAAGGCCAGGGTTCAGCTGGGATCCTTCCCAGCTCTGCACTCCCTCCCTCCTCTTCCACAGCAAGGACACCCCTGCCCTGTAACCAGTCTTCAAACACAAAGCGCAATGTGCACCACACACTTCTGTCCTCCACACTGACCCTGGGCCAGCCCTGCCAGATTTAAGATCACGGCACAGGAAAGAAGACGGGGCTTCGGAGTATGTGAACTGTCAGGCAAGAAGCCGTTGCTGAAAGGTGACCAGATGCAACCCGTCCCCGTGGTAACCTTCCTTTCGCTACCAGCCAGCTGATCCTGACCCGCTGATGCCTAAGTCTCCCTATGCACAAAATACAAACACCAGATCACAAGACTTTAAGATCCGTTCTAGGTCCAAAGTTCTGGCATTCTTATGGAGAGACGTACTTAGTTCAGGTAGATCAATAAAAGTCTCTATCAGAAACAACCATGGTAAAGACCTATCAAAACTGCATCTATGGCTTCACCGGAAGCTGATGAATCAAAACCCCATGTGGAATTTGCCACCTAAGGAAACATAGTGCCTCCGCAAGCCATGGGAGAGGAGGACCACAGAGTCAGGGCATCGGCTTCACAACAAATCTGCACACGGACTGAGAGGAGATGACCTGCAAGGTCCATCAGGGGATACCTGCCCTCAACGAGACACCTCCTCACTGACAATGGCTGGGGGAAAGGATCCCCAAAGCCAGAGGTCAGAGAAAGGGGGTGCAGAGACAGCGGAATGGCAAGGAGATGGTACTGGAGAGGGCAGCCAGCAACTAGAAGACACCGATAGACCCCCAGATGAGCATGAACTGGCTGCCCAATACAAAGCTAAGGACTACAAACCATCAAGCACAATGTACCATGGGCCTGGAACACAGTCTCTCATCCAACAAATAGACACAGCCACAGAAAAACAGACCAAAGGACCAGTGAAGTCAACATAAATTGAAAAAGAACAATGAGAGTGGAGACTGAGTGAACACAAGGGCGGGGGGTGGGGGGGAGGCATCCCACATCCCA